>JAKTTQ010000224.1:0-160920 GCA_030581555.1 [Candida] argentea
TAGTAGGTGTTTCTTCAAAAACTCGAATTTTGTGGGAATTATCATTAAATATCTGTACTACCAATAAAGTATCATGTAGCCTAGCTTTCTCGTTAAATTTTGCCCAAAACTAACAATAGGGGGCCTCAATTTCATCTTCACGTGACTATGGACAATAGTGGATATAGTTGTCGAATGTCCATGGACGAGGGCGGATCCATCTCTCGACTAACTACTCAACACTCGAACATGAGACTTTCGGCGATTGCTCTTCTTGTTTCGTCGGCGGCCGCCTTTCCATTCTCATCGAACTTGGATGCAGCGGCAGTCGCGCTCTTCGACACGCAAGCTCGCGTTATCAAATTGGGCCCGGATGAGTTCCGGATTGTATCCGAGGACGACAAGCTCGACTTGAAAAGAGAAAACATTGGATTTATTGATGTTACCGGCACACTTTCAGTCAAAGACGCCATACTGCAAGGTTTGGTGGGCAAAAGCACAAGCACTGGCTGGTTTCGTAGAATCACAAAAATGGGAGCAAAGCAAATTAAGCAAATGGCAAAACCTTTGCCTACATACCATTACCCCAGCGAGCCACATCACGTTGACAAGATCACGAAATTGTTCGAATCTATCAATATGACTCGGCCTTATGAGGACTTGGCAAAGTTCACCTCATTTTACACCCGTTATTACAAGTCAAAGACGGGTCTTGACAGTGCAAACTGGCTTTATCACAGCATCGCGCATATTTTAGAGCCAGGCGCCAAGGCATTGCACCCTTCTGTGACGAAAGTGAGCCATGATGACTGGGACCAGTACTCGATCGTGGTGTCGTTGCCCGGCTCCGATTCGAGCGATAAAGTCGTTATCGGGTCTCATCAGGATTCTGTGAATCTCTTATTGCCAAGCTTACGGGCCCCGGGCGCCGACGACGATGGACTGGGAACCGTGACGACGCTCGAGGCTCTTCGTATCGTGGTAGAGGCGGCCGTGGCGCATGGCTTCAAACCAAAAAATACGCTTGAATTTCATTTCTACTCAGCGGAAGAGGCAGGCCTTTTGGGATCGCACGATGTGTTTTCACGCTACGCCTCGGCCAACGAAACTGTCGTGGGAATGTTGCAGCAAGACATGACAGGCTACACTGCCACGACCATCCTGCACGGCATTGAGCCTCACTTTGGCTTGATCACCGATTATACTAGTGAAAGGCTCAACTCCTTCATCAAAACCTTGATTGACAGGTACAATGATATTCCCTACCACGAGACTAGCTGCGGATATGCATGTTCAGACCATGCATCTGCGCTCGAGTTTGGATATCCCTCGAGTTTCTTGATCGAGTCAGAAATGGGCTTGACAAGCAAGCTTATCCATTCGCCATTGGATACATTGGATAGATTAGACTTTGAACATATCCGCGAGCACATCAAATTGACAGTGGCGTTCGCATACGAGTTGAGCATGGCCGAGAACCTCTACTGAGGAACCAAACTTATCAGATACCTAGTTCTCCTGTATCAGCATTCAAACTAGATTAACGAATTGATTTCAAGTGCACATTAACTTTCGTGTGGGCGCATCGGGGCTTCGTCCAAACTTGGCGGCGTGGAGTTTGTGTCGCGCAGCCCGCGTGGCACGCGATAACACCAGCCTTGGAAAGCGAAAATGGGAAGCCGGCTGACTACTTGTCCTGGGTTTCAGCACGATAGGAGGCGATGATAAAATTGATTCCACATAAGGCATGCTGAGATTGAGGAGAGTATTCAACATCGCTTCGGAGCTCCCCAGATAAAGGCCCGTATGAATATCTCGGTCGATATTCAACTGTTCACTGGTTTCTCGCCGTGCAGCAATGCTTGCTTTCCGCTCGTAGCGTGCAATACTAGCGTTGAATCTGCTATCAGACAAATCCAAGGATCTCCGCGAAGTCACGGGCGTTGCAACACGAGGGTCGGAATCAAGGTCGACGAAACAATCTGAGCCGTGGAGAGGCGAGTACCTCCACGTGTTTGCAAATAGACTCAAGGGTTCCTCGAAAATGCCCTTGCTATTATCGAAAAGCATCGTGACGTGTGTCAGAGAGATGCGAACGCTCTTTTTGACCGCATGCTTGGTGGGATTGGAGAATGAGTAAGCGCGAGACGTTTCGATGGGATTGTGTAGAGAACCCCAGTAATTGGTGGTATCGATAAGATTCAGGTCTCGAATACTTCGTCGCAGATGAGCATGCAGCTTGAGATGGGGAATATGAAACGAGTGCAGTCTCATTTGTGGCAAGGTTTTCCCGGAAACATCATGGCGGTACGATACGCATATATATATGTATATCTATGATACGATGCATGAGAAGGGCGAGGGAAAGTCGGCCATATTTCTTGAGCTTCTAAATCGAGCAAGCAGATCAGCTTTAGAAAAAGAAGAAAGATTGGGTACACTGATGATGCAGGAGACACGATGCGTCAGCGGGAAATACCCAGACGACATGACGCAAGAGAAACCAGAGTGGGCTTCGAATAAGAGGAAACCATCGCTCAAGGGTTTAGTTAGAGCACATGGGGCTAGGTAGCTTCTCTCTAATGGACATGCCTCGTAGCTTGTCGAGTAGGATTTCGGACTGGGTCACGAACCTTGTCTCGGCGCCAGGACGATCGCGATCGGGTCGCCGCTGGAACGGAGAGAAAATTTCAATCTACTCGCCACATTAGCTCGACAGAATGGGAGGGCAAAAGTATAGTGAAGAGACATGTTCAGCACTCTTGGCGGGTGAGAAGAAGGCATCTTTGAAGTGTCCCTTTCCAGGCTGTGACACTAAGATCATTCCGTTTACCAAGAAATTATATGAAACTAATATAATCGTGAATGACGCTCCTGGGATGATATCTACTGAATCGAAAGAAGCTTTAAGTGAAGAACCACCGCTGTTTTACAAAGTGGAAGATGTTTGGGATTTCGATAACGTTGGAGTCTCAAGGCCAAGCGCAGGAATGGCAGGGCCCAAGATTGGAGATGAGAAATTCAATGTTGAAAGATTATTAGTTTGCAGCGAATGTGATCGAGGCCCTATAGGGTTTGCCGGGGTGAGCGAGACCCAGAACAATACCCATGAGAACCTCAGATACTTTGTTAGCTGTAATAGTGTCTTATATGAGTAAGGCAATATTGAACCCTTTACCGAGTAGCGATACTTTGAACTCGACTACGTACTCTAATGCCCGAGAATCAAGTAAAATGTGTAACCATTCTGCGAGCGCGCATCAATTTTGCCGAATGTCACACCGAAAATTTTGGCGAGGCAGCCGCCGATTTCTTTTTCTGCCTTCCACCACAATTTCATCACACGCGTCGTCTTCTGCTATTCTCAATATTCAGTGATTGATGAACGACGAGTATCCCGTCAATGACGGAGATGAAAAGAATGAAGAAGACGACTTCAATCCTCTAGTGTGTAATTTCTTCAACCACATTTCCTTCCCAGAGCCTCATAAACTAACATATCATAGGGACGCGTCTCGGTGGACACTTTCATGACCCAGCAATTACATCTGAAACGGTCCTTCATGACTCAAACACAGACCCGTCGTTCAGATGATGAGGAGTCTAGCGGCGCCGATGAATCGGAGGAAGAGGTCGATCAGCCTCAGGATTCCGACCTGGAAGAAGTTGATGAGGCCCCTGCCAGAGCCGGTGTGATTGAAAGCATTCTGCTTCGAAACTTTATGTGTCACGATTCATTCGAGTTGTCACTTGGCCCTCAGATCAACTTCATAATTGGTCGTAACGGGTCGGGAAAGAGTGCTATTCTCACCGGAATTTCCGTTGGGTTGGGCGCTAAGGCAACCGATACCAACCGTGGTAGCAGCATCAAGGATCTTATCAAGGACGGGAAAGCCACTGCCCGAACTTCGATCACGCTTCTCAACGAAGGTCCCGAGGCATTCCAACCACAAGAATTCGGGAACCGTATCATCGTTGAGCGCAAACTCCAACGAGTCGGCGCACACTCCTATGCCTTGAAGTCCAGTCTGGGCAAAGTGATTTCCACCAAGAAACAGCTTTTAGATGAAATCCTCTACAAGTTTAGCATCACGATCGACAATCCTCTTGCTTTTCTATCTCAGGATAAGGCTCGCGAGTTCTTGACGTCCACAACGGATCATACAAAGTACGAATACTTTATGGCCGGGACATTTATTCAGGATATTATGGGCAATTTCGAGCTGACCACTGCCAATATTGTTGAAGTTCTGAACAAGCTCAAACAGGCTCGCGCTCAACGTGAAACTTGCGCCCGCCGGTATAAGGAAGTCGCAGCCTTGTACAACCAGTATAAAAAGTCCGACTATCTCCGCTCACGCTTACAGGTGATTCACGGCAAAATCTATTGGTACAATGTTCAGAAGGTTGAAGCGAAGATCGGCGAATATGAACTGCGCATCGTCAAACTTGAGAGCGAACAAGTCCAAGTCCGGGCGCGTATTGCCGAGTCGATTAAGATCCTCGAGGAAAGGGACCCTGCGCGGGCGGAATTGGAATCAAAGATGGACCAGCTAGCTGTTAATTTGCTGCAGTGTACCGACAAATATAAGGATACGCGAGTGGCGAGGGAGAAGATGGGTGTTATGCTTACGCAAATGAGAGATGAAATTGCCAACCACAATGATGAAATCGCAAGGAGCAAGCAACTTATCACTCGAAACCAAAAGGTCATCGACAAGGAACAACAACGGATCGAGGCCGAAAACGGCGGGCTGAAGGAGAAGCTTTTGGATGAGATCAGTCGGTTCAAGGAGGAACGGGCCGAGCTTGAGGCGAAGAGAAGGGACCTCAAGAAAGAGCTCAGTATGCTAGAGAGCGCAGATGCCGGCACAGAGGTTCGAGCCATCGAACAAAAAATCAGAGCGGCCGAGGAATCTTGTTCTGCTTTGAAAAGACGCCAACAAGTTGCTCAAAGCCAAGCGTCTGACGTATACGCGCCATGGGGATTGAAGATGAAGAATATTGTGCGTGAGATCCGAGCCACACAATCGTGGCATTCTCCTCCCATAGGTCCATTGGGCTCGGAGATTTCTGTCAAGCTGGAATACAAACATTGGAGACCCCTTTTGAATAGCGTATTGGGTCGAACGCTCGATTCATTTGTCGTTGCCGACGAGCACGATCGGAAAATTTTGGACGCGATCCTCCGCAGAAATCAGTGCAGAAACAATATCATTGTACGCAAGTTTGAGTCGTTTCTGTATGCTTCAGGAAAGGCGTCATGTGCCCCAACTGTGCTCGATTTGCTTGAGATCAGGAATGAAGGGGCATTGTACACGTTGATCGACACCAATGGCATTGAGAAAACCGTTGTTGCCGTGAATCGAGATGATTTGTATGCTTTGGCGCATAAGCACAATGTGGCCACTGTTTACGCACTTCATCTGAGAGACCAGGGACTGCGTGCGAGTCTGATCCGGGGTTCGTATAAGGTGGATCCTGTAACATACCTGATGGGAGACGAAAAGTTCTCCGTGGCCAGTGGATCTACGGCGCAACAAATGGAAGAACTCGCGCGGTCCATAAATGAAGAGATGGCCACCATTGCTGCGTTAAGACGTGAGGTGGTGGCGGCGCGTCGCAAGCAGCAGGTGCCTATTCAGACGTGCACACTGCAAATAAAGGCAATCGAAGCCCAAATGCGAGAATTGGACCGAGCGATTCGAAGCGTCGAGAACAAAATGGAGGAAGATGGTGATTTTGCCAAGATCGAGACGTTGACGGCCGAGAACGACGATATCCTCGAGCAGATCAACCGGGCGCGGGGAATTATATCGTCATTCACCGACGAGCTCGAGCAGCAAGCCAGCAAATATGAGGAGCTCAAGGAACGCACGCGCGAGGCCAAAAACGAATACAATGCAGTGCTTAGCCAGCGTGAAGCTCTTCGTGCTGAGATCACCGATCTCGAGGCATCTCAGGTAACTACTGCCTCAGATAAGAAGCATTATGAGTATGAGTTGCTGAAGCGACAAACGCAGCTAGAGACTTGCCGGACCAAGATTGAAGAGGGCACCGAAAAACTCGCGACCCTTGTGGCTACGGCCGAGGCCAAGTGTAAGCGTGAAGACGTGACGATTGGCGGTAATGAGGACCAGGATACAATTGCTCAAGAATACAGTGATATCCAACAACAAGTGGAAGGCGCTGAGGCCGCCATGGGTAAACCTTTGCTGGAAGTGCAGGCC
Source organism: [Candida] argentea (assembly GCA_030581555.1). NCBI lineage: Eukaryota > Fungi > Ascomycota > Pichiomycetes > Serinales > Debaryomycetaceae > [Candida] argentea. Next base: position 6,210 of record JAKTTQ010000224.1, read on the forward strand.
GCTTTAATGGAAACTAGACAATTCTTGGACAGTGCACAAACTACGGAGCAACTGATCATGGAAACGTCACGCAAACTCAATGCCGAACTTAACGTCCGCTTCAATTGCATGCACACCACCATATTGTCGAACGTACAACAGGCCTCACGAACGTTTGAGAATGCATTGGCATTGCGTGGGTTCCAAGGGAGTCTTGAGTTTGATTTCAGTCGCAAGGCATTGACCCTTTTGGCTCAACTGCGCATGGATGATCAAATGCGCCGTGTCGATACCCTTTCAGGAGGAGAAAAGAGTTTTGCTCAGATCTCTCTCTTGTTGGCGATTTGGAAGGTGATGGATTCCCGCATTCGAGGCTTGGATGAGTTCGACGTGTATATGGACTCCGTCAACCGGTCGATCAGTATCAAGCTCTTGTTGAACGAGCTTAGACAATACCCAAAATCACAAAACATCTTTATCACCCCACAAGATATCGCAATCGTGGGTGATGTTGACAGCGAAAACGTCCGGATCCACAAAATGAGCGATCCCCGAAATGACTGATACGGCGTGTCCGAACATCCCGATTGACTAGACGCTGTATCAAGATGACTCAATCAATCCCTCATATACGGAGGAAGGATCAGATGACGATAACGGGTGCATAAGATCGGGACCGTTGATTGCAATTCGGAGTCGGTTGCCTCGCTCACGATAGCAGGCGAGTACCGATCGAGTCCACGCACAATAACGGAAACCAATTTTACTGAACACTATGGTATGACTTGCCAGATTTAACACTTTCATGTTGGAAACGGCTTTCCCACAAAGCATCGCGTCTCGCCAGAGGACCGGCAGAAAGTATGCAACTTTCTGCCTTGCATATTGGGTTCTACGACATCTTTAGCGAGTCAATCCTCATTTCTGCATTTTCGAAATGAGCATAAGAGAGGGGCAGCCCCATTTGTAATATATATGTACATTATAAAAATAAATTGTGTTCAGTTGCTTCAACTCGTCTCAATACATGACACAAATCTCCTGGCGAATTGCGGATCATTGCTTGCAATTTATCGACCAAATTCCGGGGCAAATAAATCGTGGCTCCCTTTAATCTTTCCAAGCCGCGAGAGATATCGTCGATATTCGTGGTGGGAGATTTCAATAAACATTCAATATATCCCACATGCACCTCATACGCGATTGGCTTTTCTGCCTTATGTGACTCCGAGTTGCGCACAACCTCAAACAAGTCTATGGCGGATCCCGCACACTCCTTGAGAATATTATCGCTGTGGTTCCCCGCATATTGAGCATTACACGATCGAAACAATGTGAGGAACGATTCATCACTAAGGAGGTCGCGGAGTTTGATGCGACGGTATACTTGTCTTATTTTGTAAAGCATCAGACACGCTTCACGGACGCGTCCAAGCTCACAGAGGCCTGCAACAATAAATAGGTGTAGCGAAGCATGGCATTTTCGACATAGTGCTAGCTGGACATCCACATGCAAGTCGCGAGCGACAATCTGCAGATCAAGCATCTTGGTGACGAGTTGCGCGAATTCGGGCATATCAACAACACTCAATTTCCCCACCAATATGGGTATATGAGAACGTAGACCTGAATAGATATTGCGATAGATCGAGGGCATGTACGGCGCGGGGATATTCGCATCTTTAAACCATTGCTGCTGGACAGGGTCAATTTCCACCACCGGTCCGTCGTTTATATTGCTTCGAATGTTGAGCCGACGCCGATGCCAGTTTTGAGTAACATTCACTTGCAAAGGGTCAGCGTAAGCGAGCCAGTGTTTTGATCTTGAGTGTCCGCGGAATAAGAAGGCCGTTTTCTCGAATGCTTTCAAAGCATTGTCATAATCGCCGGCAAGACTAAGAGCCTCCACGAGATCGATATTGAGCAGCTTCAACGTGCTGGTGTTGTGGATATATGAATAGAAGCGTTTGAAGTAGCGGAGAAGACCCTTGATGCGGCGATGATCCGAGTTCCGTTTGAATATTGTACCTAGCGCACAGAGCATGCTAGTGTTTATTAGAAACGGAATATCGGTATCTGACTGGGGCCACACGAGATTATGATAAATTAATACGGCACCGCGATAATCGGCATTTTCTGTAACGCTTCCCAAGTAAGATGCCCATACTTCATGAGACAAATTATGAAGCATGCTGTTCTGAGCCATTAGGTGGAAGAAGGCTGTTGACGCGAGCAGCGGTCTCGATCGAATTAGGGAATAAGCATAAGTTTCGATGAGGCTCGGGTCTAGAGCACCAACATTGGTCTGAGCATAGATATAAGCATTGTGTAGATCTTTCTGGGCGACTAGAGAGCCAAAATGGGAGTTGATAGTCGATTGAAGCCGTATTGGACGGAGAGACTTTGAAGGATGCAAGAGAAGACGTCTAAAGATCATGGCATGGTTTCTATTTGTGAAGGAGGACAAACCACTAGATAAAAATTTGGTCGGGAGAAGATCAGAAGCGAGATGAAAAAGCCAAGAAATGCGGTCAGATCACTACCCAGCCCAGTTTGAAAACTCTGAGTGAGGTGCCAATTGAAGTAAGCTGTCAATAGATGGAACAATAATGGCTGGTGCTGGAAATTTCGCATGTGACGTGAACTTTTCAAATCGAAAAATCCTGATTCTGATCCCGTTCCATATTCAAAGCCAACGCACACGCCGAAAGCCCATGTTCAGAGTCGGGATTAAGACCGTGGCTGGACGCCAGTTCACAAGGCTTCCGGTTATTAGACTGTCTATTGGTATTAGTAGTGGGCTCTTCGCCCGTTATAATTCCTCAAAAGTCGGGATCGATAAGGCATCAAATTCATCGAGTATCTCAGATTCTCTTGTTTCCTTTAATGAGCAAGCTCCTATTGATCCCCTGGCAATCTCCCACTTAGACTCCTCCCTGATCGGTTACCTTGAATCGATTGGACTCGCTCAGGGCTGGGGTCCTACTGCCATCGTTGAGCGCTTAGTCGAAGCTGCCCATGTTTATACGGGCTTGCCATGGTGGGGATCCATTGTTGTGGTCACCGTTGCGGTTCGCGTGCTCTTATTTCCCTTATATATGAGTGCATCGACAAATGCCGCACGCATGTCCAAGGTGAAACCCCAGCTTGATGCTGCAATGGCCGAGATGCGATCTGCAGAGTCGCTGCAGGAACAATTCGTCGCTATGCGCAATCGCAAAAAGATTATGAAGGACAACAATATCAGCACAATCAAGCTGTTGGCGCCCGTGGCGCAATTGCCCATTGCCTATGGATTTTTCCAAGCCATGCGGAAAATGGCCAGCCATGATGTGGAAGGTTTCAGCACAGGCGGTTACTCATGGTTTCTGGATTTGACCCAGGTAGACCCGTATTTGGGACTTCATTTCGTATCTGCTGCCGTTGTATTTGCAGTAATCAAGCTGGGCGGTGAGATGGGCGCTGGCGGGGCAAATTCCAATCCATTGATGCGAAAGGTCTTGCTTGTTTTGCCATTTGCATCTATCGTGATCACGCGGAACTTTGCAGCCGCAGTAATGGTCTACTTTGCCGCAAACTCGGTCCTCTCGTTCGTACAGACATTACTCTTACGGTCCAAGTTATTCCGTCGCGTCTTCCATATGCCTCCGATGGCCAAGCCAGCTCCAGGTGACCCATCCAAACCGGCATTGGGTGCAATGGACACATTCCGGACGATGATGAAGGATGGTGGCGAAAAGGCCACCAAAAAGTCGCGCGAAGCTGCCACAAGACTAGAGGGGATCCATACCCGCAAACTAGGAGCGCAACATGAATTCATCAAGAGACATGATACTCCGAAAAAGTAACCAAGTTCGGATCCACAGGTGAGCCGAATGCCGAGAAATCACCACTTTACTACTGGTCAGCCGACCCCAAAGACTTTCTACGAGGATTGACAGCTACAAAGTCAAGGGATATGGACACCGCCTGATTCTCCAACAATTTCCTTGAAGGTGTTCATCTCCACTTGTGCTAAACTCTGCCCAACAATTTCCATCTTGTACATAGACCTCTAGATATACGGCAACACGTATAATATCGCCCAAGCCGTCACAAGCCCCAAAATCACCACGGCGCTCCGGCACCGGCCCGCTCAATTCGTACAATCCGACGAATCACAAGCCTCATATCGATTACTCAGCCACTCCTATTACTCATTATATGCACGTGACCGCAAAATTCCACCTTTGGAGCAACGCCAGAAAAAAAAATCCGTGAAACTTTTCACGGTTCAACGCTATTAAGCACTATGGGTTCACATTCGATAGATTACCTTGCGGACCTTGATCCTGAACTTGAACTTGATCTTGACCTTTCGCTGAACTTCGCATCTGGACAAAGTCCCATCGATACCGATTTGAATGCTTTTACGCAAATGGACTTTTATGATGTGTTCACAAAGGATACATCGTCCTACAATTCTTTCCCCAAGGAGGTTGCTCCTAAGCAAGAGACTGTGGACGGTGCTATATATGGACACGCAAATGTCTCATCCGTTTCTTCTTCGAGCTCACTGGTAACTTCACCAGTGACGTCAGACGTCTTTGAGCCCATAGATGCTTCCAAAACAAATGGTCATTCTCTTGATGAAACTTCTTATGATAAGCGCAAACGCAACACGGCTGCTCTGGCCAGATTCCGTATCAAGAAAAAGATGAAAGAGCAGGCTTTACATGATAAGGCCCTCGAATTGACGGACCGCCTCCAATCATTGGAAGCAAAGTTGCGTGCCGTTGAGATGGAAAACAAGTGCCTCCGCACCATGATTCTTCAAAAGAATGAATCTGGAGGCGTGGACTTGGTCCAACAAATTAAGGGACGGTCGATCGCTGACTCGGCGCCAGCTCCATTCTCCTTCACCACTTGATTTTTTTTAAATCAAGTTCACGTCCGCCTCATTTCAACCTTGGGGCGGATTTATGACAGACACACGATTTTACGAAAACAAATTCTTTCAATTCCAGATCCAACTCTTGGAATACGTCTGCTTACTCTAGCTAGTCTTAGTTTGTAGCCAAGAGTGTTTACCTATTATTACAGAAAAATCCAATTTTTGCGATTACTCACTGAATGTACGAATTACACCTACTAGACGAGGCCAATTGACTCCGTGAGACACATTCTCATGAACATAGAGTTTGAATCCTCCTCTCACCCTCGTATTTGCAATTGTCACATTCACATTGCAAAAAATAACGAGCAACCTTCTTCGTTTAGGCACACATTTCGAAATCACACACACGCACACGCTTCCATTCTGAACTCGCTCGTCAGCTTCCCACCCCTTTTCCTTCAACCCCTTCTTTGCTTCCGTCAACGCCTGGAACACTTTCCGAGTCTTGAATATACAGACGGCATAGCACGTGACCATTTACCCGGTTTGGAAGAGGCTGTAAAGACGTGCACTTTTGGCAGCACTAGTACAAAAGGAGCATAGTGTTCGCGCCCAGTGCGAGTAGACATTGGGAGAGTCAGAGTTCCGAGTTGTAGGGCAATTATACAATACAGGCCTTGGATGGTTTTGAAGCTAACATGGATCATGAAGATAGCTTTCTGCTCTCAGACTCCATTTCGCGTCGCTTCGAGCTCTCGCCAGTTCCCCCAACTCAAAAGTACCCGCTATCGGCCCTGGTCTCCCCTCGCACAGTGCATACGCCTCTACGTACCAATGTTGTCGCTAATCCCGCTTCCTTGCTAGGACTCGGCAGGTCCTCGCCGGGGTATCTGTCCAGTGTTTCCCCTAATCTGACGGCTGCTTATAGAGATCCCTTTGTGTCGCCACTTGATCAGAAACTCAATGGCTTCCCAGCCCCATCATCTAGAGTACTGCCCTCTGCTGACCAACTCGACCTCCGGTTGGCTTCGTCAGATAATCCCACCATCACGATGGAATTGGATTTGGACGGCAATGTCCGTTACTTGAGCTCTGCATGGTCGCAGATTGTGGGCACAGACTTGTCGAAAATCATCAAGCAGCCCGTTCTGCGTATTATCGTGGCAGATTCGGTAGATGATACCTTGGTCTTTGCAAACGCGATGCACAAGATGATTGTTGATGACTGTAGTTATAGGGTCACTTTCAACACCCCCACAAATGCTCGACGAGCGTCGGATTTGATCGATACCAACAATTCACCGTATCTCCAACCTGTCGCAGAGCAAGGCTCAATGCCTCAACTGGAACATGAATCCGCTCCCCAGAAATCTTTACTATCACTCTCGGGTAGTGTCTCCAATATCTCTGACACCCATAACATACTGCAGCCAGCTGTGACATCAGCTGCGTATTCTCAGAATCTACCGCCAATCGACTCTCATCTTTCACGACAGTCTCCTGCGGCCGAAGAAATAGCGTCACCATGCCCTTTATCGAATCTGCCGCCCCCACCATCATGCGCAAGCAAACCCGAATCAGTGTGTTCCGACGATGGCTATATGATGCAGCTTGAGGCTCAGGGAATCATGATACACGACCAGAAAACAAAGCTCCCATCGCATTCAATGTGGACAATCAAACCATTTGCGCAGTTGGAGTCGCACATGACCCTTCCTCAAAGCTTGGTCGACATTTTGGGCTTCGGCTCTTCGATTTTGGAAGAGTACATGAGTCAAGTTCATGACCAGGAAATCAGCGATGAACATCAAATGCCCCCGCCGCCAACTGTGTTGTGCAGAGTATGCGAGGTATTCATCCCCGCTTGGTTTATGGAACGACACCTGGACTTGTGCGTGGTTGAGCATCGAGCAAATGACGATTTACAAACTTGTCAGGATGCACTCAACGAGCATCGAGAAATGATAAATGACGTTTTGAGCCGTTTGCAAGCATCGCCGTTACCATCACCTTTACTCGCTAAAATCGAGTATAAAGGCATCTCGCTACCAACCGTTCAAACCGACGTGGAGTACGCGTCCGGCCCTTCACCATCTTTGACATTGCTACATCAGCTTATAGGTTTGGCCGATGAGGCGTTGTCGATCAATCCCGCTCAGCAAACTGACGATGGCGGGATTTTCATATCACCAAATACAGAAAAGGCAATCTGTGAGATCATCCAGTGGCCGCTCTCACAGTCGGTCGAGCCCGCGTTCATCGCTATGATCGAGGATACCCAGACCTTGGTCGACGATAAGATTGAAACCTTGTCGCGGCTTATAAGTACTTTGCAATATCTGGAGAAAATCAAACAAGAAGTCGACGACCGCGTATTAGCAACTGTTCGCGATGCCATTGCTCGTATACGTCACAAAGCATACTCTACCGCTCGGTCAAGTGACGAAACTTCCGGTGCGGTGGACACACCGACGCTATCGTTCACCCCACCGCCCCAACCACTTCCTCTGGGGACCTTACTCAAGTCACCGCAACCACAACGCAGTCCCAATTTGATCAAGAATATTGATCTTGGCGTGAACAATGAGTATCCACAACTGGACCAGACTCGCCTCCCGAGCAGCTTGGGCACACCTCCCGCTGGTCCTTCAGGAGATCGCCCCTCGTTGTCCGCAATGCTGGACATTGCCGGCACGACGGCGCGTCGACCTGTGACATCCTCTTTTCAGCGTAACAACTTACTCCCAGACTCTCATACTCCCGTGTCATCACCCCTTTTGCAGGTTGTCGACACCGAATCTTCTCTCGATGGCCAAACTCTTACCCCCCTACAGCGTCCTCGCGGTGGTGTCAATGGTGGTTCCTTCAATCTTTCCAATCCCCAGCATGCGGCTCTCCAAAAATCACTACATGCGAAGCCGCCGCTATCACCGTTGCTTGTTTCTAGCCCCGCCCCATCAAGTAAGGCCACAGGTTCCAGTGGCGGCATTAAGGATTATGAGGTCATCAAGCCAATTAGCAAAGGCGCTTTTGGACTGGTGTTTTTGGCAAAGCGCACTCTCACCGGCGAGTATGTGGCGATAAAATGCTTGAAGAAGCGCGACATGATTGCCAAGAATCAAGTGTTCAACATCAAGTCCGAACGCCAGGTCATGATGCGCCAACAGGACTCGCCATATGTCGCCCAACTCTATCTGTCGTTTCAATCCAAAAGTTACTTGTACTTGGTAATGGAATATTTGAGTGGTGGAGATTGCGCCGCTCTCGTAAAGTCGTTGGGAACCCTTGATGTTTCGTGGGCATGCCGTTACATTGCTCAAGTGATAGTGGGTGTTGATGATTTACATATGCGCGGCATTATCCATCGTGATTTGAAGCCCGATAATCTCTTGATTGACGCCAAGGGCCACCTTAAATTGACCGACTTTGGGTTGCTGCGGATCGGAATCGTCGGCAGACAGACGCACACTCGCCCCGTCTCGCAGCCAGCAAACCGCAGACCACACCGGTCGAGCCTGACGTGTCTGGATGCGGCGCTCGAATTTTTTCGCGCTAATGGGCAGGGATCAGGACAGGGACAGGGGCATGGGAATGGGCTCGACGACTTACTTCAGACAGACCAAGGCCTGCCGCTGTGTGACCGTCGCAACTCCCTCAATATGTTTACGCTTTCGCCCACCACAGATCCAAGCAGATTCACGCCGCAGGCAGCGAGCCCCTTGGTGATGTCAATGCCATCATCACAACTAGCATCTCCTACCCTCGCCTACTTGGAAGCATACCCATACCAATCAGGCCATCGTCAATCACTATTCCGAAACCGAGCACGTCTGGGCTCGAATCTGAGCATAGCCGCGGCGGATCTCCCCGCAATGTCCCGACCGTTCCAGCGCACGCTGCTGGATTCATCTTTCGCAGTGGTGGAGGACGATTATCCTGCAAGTCCTTATTTCGGCGAGGACTCGCCCGCATCTAATCCCGTGGCCCCTAGCTATGCCCTTTACGACCCACAGCAAGAGGGGACAGGCACTGCCAACAAGTTTGTGGGCACACCCGATTATTTGGCTCCCGAGATCATTGAAGGCGTAAGCCAGGGAGAGACGTCCGATTGGTGGCTGATTGGCTGTATCTTGTTTGAGTTTCTATATGGCTATCCTCCGTTCCATGCCGACCTGCCGGAAAAAGTCTTTGCCAATATCTTGAAGGGCCAAGTAGACTGGCCGCCACTCACGGTGCAAGAGAATGCTCGCTATTGTCCGCCTGAAGCCCATGACTTGATTGAAAAACTCCTTTGTATGGACCCCAACGAGCGATATGGCAGCAGAGGCGCACATGAGATCAAACAGCATCCTTTCTTCAAGGATATTGATTGGGAGAAATTGTTCACCGATGAACCGCAATTCGTTCCCATGCTCGACCATCCCGAACTGACTGACTATTTCGATTCAAGAGGTGCCGAGTTGATGCAATTTCCTCAAGATAATGACGATGATGACGAGGAAGGTGATGGAGCGAACCCTCACCGTTCGAACTCAGTCACGTCCCCTTCTCTTTTATCTCATTCCTCCCATTCGTCTTTGACTGTGCCTGGCGGTGGCGGGAGCAGTTCCGGGCTGACCCCAACTGGGGGAGTTTTCAAGCGCGACAGACGAGGCAGTAGATTAGCGGACCCCTCCGAGTTTGGGCTGTTCCAGTATCGAAACCTCGCAGTATTGGAGAAGCAGAATAAGGATGCCATCAATCGGTTGAAGAATGAGCATTTCGAGCATCGCCATAGTTTATCACTTGGTTCAGGAGATTTCAGCCCCAAGACTGGTCGTGGCCGCGGCCTTTCTATTGGTCTGAATGGGCTGGGCGAACGCAGCACTGGATCCGGCGTCGCCCCGTTACTTCATAAGCGCACAGGCTCGCCGATACTGTCGCGAGGGTCGCCTGTGGTGGTTCGTAGTAATAGCAGCACGTCTGTGCGCCTGGCGCTGCCTCATCACAGGACGGAGCATACGATGAACTTTATGAATATCCAGCCAACGCCCGACGATATGGATTTTGCCGATGTTCGTCATTCGCCTCAATGGGAGTATCCCGAACGCACTTCCCACAGTTTGTTCCGAAACTCTGTTGGTCGTGATTATTCGCCGTCACTGTCAGACACGGAAGATTCCAAGTCGCTCGCGTTGTTACGGGTGGAGAAGCGCCGACTGAGTTTGCGCCGAGTACTGGCGATCCGCACCAACGCCGATGGATCCAATATGTCTCAAACGGACTCGTCTAGTGAAAAGCTAGCCGAATGGGACGTGCTATATTGTGAGCCCATCCCCATTGTGTGTCAAAGTGTGTGCAAAATATTGGAAAAGTGCGGATGCGTGGTGGTGACAGCTCGAGATGGCGAGGACCTTGTGCAGCGAGCGTCTGGAAAAGTCAAGTTCGACTTGATCTTGACGGCCACTCGTCTTGCCAAGGTCGAAGCCGTGGACGCAGTGAGGCTTATCAAGGGAACAAACGGTCCCAATTGCAATACGCCCATCATTGCCGTGACTGGGTTTGCCAGAGAAGCAGAGGCATGTGGCGTGTTTGATGATGTATTGGAAAAGCCCTTGCAATTGGCGCTGATGCAACGTGCAATTGTGCGAGCTCTCCTCACCGATGAAGCAATTTTATCCGATATAGATCGATAGAGTGAATAGCGGCCCTTGATCAGCGTTATTAAGTAGTAGCATCATTCTGAAGGGGGGGGGAGGGGAGGATATCGCCCTGCGAACCCAATTTCTTGGCAATACTTTATTTATACGCAAAGTATCTACATTGATGTATTCGTGACGCGGAAATTATATATCTGACTTGCCGAAATTGCGACTGCGACTGGCGCAATAGATTTAAAGCTGCCACAAGCGAAGGCTCTAATAGTGTCGGGAACACGCCCATTGTATTTGCGAGAAAAAGGGGCAATGGGGGGAGTGTGTGGCTTTGAGTTCCGAGGTTCTGTTGTTTACCAAGCAATATTATCCGAGACCGGAAAGGCCTCTGACCGTGCGAGGCCGGTTACGAGTCTTCAGGACCGACTCCCTACTTGCAAATCACGGCAGGTTTGGGCTCCTTAGTGTTGGAGCTCTCATTCACCGCATCAGCGTCAGAAGCTTCTGTGCGCTTTGCGTCATACTCTGCCACAAAGTGTGCTGTCTCTTGTCGGCTCTTAAAGTAGTGGTCACGATACCATTTGAGTTGGTTGATGCTCTCTTCAATATCAGCACGCGCGGTATGGGCAGCGACCTTTTTCGGACAGCATCTCATCAAGGGCCGATTATGTCTAAAACCAAATTCCATTATGGCGGAGACATCCAAAAGGCGATAGTGTAAATGGTCAATGACTTGGGGGAATTCCTTCATCATGAAGAATTTGTCCATGTGGATAGAATTTCCAGCGAGCATGCCTGATCGCGGGCGTGGGATATACTTTTGGACATATGCGAGGAGCTCTGCCTGGACTTTCGACGCCACGTTTTCGGGATGTGCCAATACCTTGGCCATGAGTCCGGAGTCGCCATGATGAGATAAGCACCATTCGTCCATCGCGTCCAACACTGCTTTCGGTTGGTAGACAACAGACTCATACCCGTTTTCATCGACGATATTCAAGTCTCCGTCTGTTATAAGGCAGCATATTTCGATAATATAGTCTCGATTAACATCCAAGCCTGTCATCTCACAGTCTATCCATACGAGCGGCTTGTCGACAGGTTTGGGGTTATTTCGCAACAATTGTGCGATATGCTGCTGCGTCTCCTCGTTTTTGGACTTTTTTGCCGGTGACGAGGGTGATGATTGGGGAGACATGGAGAGGAGGCGCTTCAAGCCGCCTCGTACTGTTTGCTTTGCTGATTGTAACATTGGCTGCGAGGGATATCGAAAAGTCAAAGGCGATGAGCGGATCAAATGGATTTTTCGTGGCATTTGCGCGCCAAAATCCTTTAAAACCCAATGCTCAGCGTTTCAGACAAGTTTTACCTCGCATACTTGCTAGTTCACATTCCCGTGACTCTCTTGGTAGACTCGAATCTTGTAGTTCCTCGCCAGTATCAATGGGGTCCTTCCTTGGCATTGTTTGACTGGCATAAGGAAACAAATCATGATTTCTTGTTGGCTCAACTACCAACATGGCTAAAAGTATTCGGAGCGGTCGAGCTCTTGTTTCAAACACCGCTCTTTGTATTCTGCCTGTATTCGATTTGGTCGAATAAGTCGAAACGCCATTGGCCTTGGCTCGCGGTGTATGGTTTCAATGCATTTCTCACCACTCTCGTATGTCTCGTATACGTAGTGGTCGAAGGGCCGGCGAACGGATTGCTGAATATGCAATGTGTCCTGCTATTAGGCATCTACATTCCGTATTGTTTGATTCCGTTGTGGATGATGATCGACTATATTCGCAGAATCAGTAATGCCTTGGAGAAGACCAAGGTGGAATAGCCGGCGAAGCCAAAAGACATTGTTCACAGAGATGATATCAAGAATTGGAAATGGATACTTCCCTGGGAAACCTCTTTACACATGAAAAGGAGCTCAACAGAGTAACGATGTATTCTTCTCGGAATTGATCAAGAGACATGGTCCTCTTATTGTGGTCTACAATTACATCAGCCGATTCATCAAATGAGACTACTGTTAGCGTGAGCGGGCGAAACAACAGCCCTACATAGACCTTGGTGTATGAATAGAAACTCATTACAATATTTCTAGCTATATCGATTTGCAGCTATAAAGCCGATGTAAAGCCAGAATCCACACAGCAATTGAGTCGCTTGCCTAGCCCGTGAAACGTATCAGGCAGCGACAATTGACCGACTTACTGGTATTTCTCCAACATGGAGTTAGCCAACTCAATGTACTGAGTCTCAGCATCTTCTTGAGAAGTGCCCTCCAATTTCTTCCACGCATCCCACTTGTATTTTCCTTTGAAATCGAAAGCACCAGGTCTGGTGGTAGTGTTGTCGCCAGTAGTCGCTTGCTTGAACAAACCGTACAACTCCAACAATTCATCGTCGGAGGGACGCTGGGTCAAAGCCTGGACGGCATTAGCCTGTAGAAGTTAGTAGTTGTTACGCAAGTATTGACGTTGCGGTGACATACTTTTTCAGTAAACTCAGCAGAAGGCATGGTGACGAATGGATTCGAAGTTAGGTGTCTGAAGTGAACCCCCGCTTCAAGAAATGGTGCACCCTTGGACCCAACAACTGTGGGTCCACTGGGTCAGGTGACCTCGGTCAGGCGGGGTCCTCCCACGCTGACTGACGTAAGCTATAAGTCCAAGAATTAGGCGAGAAAATCAGTGGCCCTCATGGTAGACGAGAAGAGAATACGGGTATGTTTCAGAGAGACGAGTGAGGGGAATCAGAACACGGGTACGTTTACACGCATAATACTTTCCTAGAAAAAGGTAATTATCAGAGGAGATGAGGATTACAAATGTAGGATTATGGGGTCTACCTCAATGAGTGAACGTGACATTAAATTGATAGAGTTTTTAATGACTTAATGACCCTGAAGATTGTCAAGCATCCTCCCCTTGATACGTGTGTGAAGGGAGAGATAGCGTTAGTAATGTTAAATGCGTCAGCATCTCCTTTGTTTCCGACATTCCACAATGACATCACTTAAGGCAGTGGAAAAAAATTCTGACAAACTCCGTTATATCCGGTGGTTTAAGTCCGTCGGGCTGACAAACCCGGCTCCGAAGCTGATTTCTTTTGCTCCGATATATAATAGCCGCGGTCGGCTGCAAACAACCGAAGGAGTGTGTTGACTAGTATACTAATAATGAGTCTGAGTTCAACTATGACTTCTCCAGCAACTCTTCCACCGCATTGGTCCTATCGATATGATCCATTGGTGGCACTGCACTACTACTTTAATTCGGAAACAGGTGTTTCTAGTTTTGATACTCCATGTGAAGTACGCCACACTGCCCGTCGATCATCTTCACTCTTGAACATGTTACGACGTCGCGACTCTGACCCAGAGCATGCGCTTTGTCCGAAACCTCAATCTGTCCTTACCAAACTAACCACCTCTATTTTTAAGCGCAAATCACAACCATCTTCCCCCATAACTCCGTCTACGGATTCTACGCCTTCTCCCTCTAGCATAGCACCCCAGCCACGCCCCTGGGATGATGAGTACCTTTTTGATAGCAATACTGCGGAACGCAATTTCGCTGGGACCTCGGATTTGTTTGCACAATCATCTCGTCGCAGCGAAAGCTCGCTTACGCCTCGTATGCCTACTCTTGTGCTGGACATGGATGACGATCTCGAGTACGAGGGCAGTATTTGCTCTGAGGAAGAATCAATCTACTCGCTCTCGGCAGAAGACATATATACCCGCACTGTGCTTGCGACAACTTCGCCAATCGAATTGCTGGACAAGGAGATTGAGAGAAGAGAGTTGCGATTGCAAATACTTCAGGAAATGGATTTCTGACTATGATTGCATATTTAGATTTCGTGTACATAAAGATTAGCTTCAATTGCAAATGACATGAACTGTAATGATAGATTGCGCATCACTTGAATTCAATTGATAATCGTGCTATACTTGGTGTTTGGTGTTTTTTTGCATGCAACGTACGGAACCTTGTATAATCGGATAATCAAACCTCAATGCCCATGTCTATATCGATCCCCAGGATCAATTTGTCCATTTGGCCAAGCACACGATACGTCAGCTGGGCGATTTTGGCCTCTTTGACGGTTTTCTCTTCGAGCAAGTCGTGGTAACTTCGCTTGGCATCGTTCAACGCTTTTTCATTCTCTTGATTGATAATGTCTTGGTAGAACATGCGCGTATTGGTCTTGAGACGCAGGAAGGGATCTCCATCATCAGCTGCAACTGCCGAGTTTTTAGTTTTGAGTTCGGCGCGACGAATATTGGTCGAGTTGAGTTTACGGTTCCTTTCATTGACCTTATTCATGGAATTGAGAGGCTTGGAACTATCGGCTGCTTCATTCAGGCCGGCCATGATTCTATCGAGACGCTTGAGCTCCTCAATGATTCCTGGCACTTTACTTTGCATGCTCGGTTGCTGGCGACATACCTTCAACTCATCCATCAACCGCGATTTCTGGAAAACCGCATCGTAACCGGCCATGGTTGTCTCACCCTTTGTAGATTGCGCTTGACGCGCTTGCTTTTTGCGCTCAATGATCTGATTCACGTCATGATCGCTGAGACCGCGGCTGATGAATTGCTGCAACAGTTCACCTTTTTGCGTCACATCACTGGCATAATCAATACGTTCTTCGGTCTTGGCTAGTTCGGCGACGTACCGCTGGTATTCATCGTTGCCAATAGGCGAGTCTGAAAATACCGTTATGGGGAATTCCTTTGTTTGCTTGCGATTCTGACTCACAACCAAGAAAATGTCGCATTTTGAGTTCTCAATCGTGTAGGCGCGTTGTGGGATCGACTTGACGTCGATAATCTTGACCAATCGGTACATTGGTTGTCTGTTGCGACGATCCATGCCCAAGTTGACTTTACCGTAGCAGTCAACGGCCATGTCGTTGAATTCAGAATGGTAGCAATATTGTGCAAGCACCGTGCGACCCAACAAGACCGCATTGATGTTGGCAACGGACGCCGGCTCCAGGGACTTTCTGCCCGTGCTGCGGCTGGCGCCACCCCATTTGACCGGTTCTTCATCGGAGTAGTAGCCGTCTGCTTGATCGTCCTCGGCATCCTCATCTATCATATCCACATCCTCATCTTGCTCGCTCTCGGCCACGTAATCCTCGTTTTCAGAATGCTTCTTGTGTTTGCGTTCTCGTTGTTTGCGCAATTCACTCAACTTATCCAGTTTATTTGACTTGGCTTCATTGCCCTTTGTACGACCAGACGTGCGAGTGGCCGTTCCCTCACTCTTTTGACGCTTCTCCTGCGTCGCTCTTTGTTGCAAGTATTGTTTCTCCTTAAACAGCTCCATTTCCTGGCTTCGATCGAAGATGATCTGCTCGCGCTGTATCTCGTCCATGGCCTCTAAACGTGCTTTATCGCTCGCATCAGTGTATTTGCCTTCCAAAGGATATGGATTGACTAGGGCAGGCTCGTCTTCATCTTCAATGTCATTGCCATCGTCATCTTCCTCATCTTCATCGTCGTCGGATTCAGCAGCATCAGCAGCACCGCCTTTCCTCGCTATTGCAGGCGCAGGCTGGTAATCATCTTCGGACTCGGAAGCTGAAGCGTCACCGCCAGCTAACGCCAATAAGTCATCATCTAAATCAGACATGTCGCTACTACCGTTGTGGCATGGAGATTGTGGACGCTGCTTATTAGCTACGATGGATCACGTGCACATGGATATTGACTCACTACGCTAACTGAAGCCTTAGCCATGCTTGTAAGACTACATGAAACCCCTTTCGGCCACTGGAATAGAATTCTTCAGCAGCAGCTTTTACTGCTACTGGCAGGTAATGGTGTGTCGCTGTTGGTATCACTTGATGATGGATAATGGAGCAAATATGGTCCTGCACATAACCGTTTAGGGTTAGGGCTCGGCTGTCACACGTGATTAGTAACACTCCTACATTGTAGCTACGAACCTACGCTAGGTACACGAGAACGACGGTCAAGGATGATAAGTTAATTTGGGGTAGATACAACGTAGATATCTAATGGCAAAGTAAGCAAGTAGGTAAGAATGGCTTATAGTAAACGAGAAGCTGACCATTGATGCTTAACGCAATCTTCTGGCTTCACGCTCAGACTCCATCAAGCACAAGATGTCTCCCTCTCTGACGGGGCCCTTGATGTTTCTCACAAGAGATCTGGAGGAGTCGTCGATGAACTCAACTCTGGCCTGGATGACGGCACCTCTGGAACCGGTTCTGCCCAAGACCTTGGTGACTCTAGCTAAAGTGACGGGAGTTTTAGTATCCTGGAAAAGGTTAGTACTCTTGAACACACATGCCATCCGTGAGCTCTGTTCAACATACCATATTGTCTGATGTGCTTGTATGAAATGTTGAGAAAAGTTATTTCCTCCAGCGATGCAAACTGAAAATTTTACCGAACCCGTCTCTCGAGATTCTTCAATATGCAGGAAACATAAAGGTCGTGTATGTTGGTAAATGTCTGGAAAGACTTTGGCTGCGAAAATATAATTGAAAGCAAGGGTGCAAATATTAGCAGAGAGGTATGCTAGCGATACTATTGTCGATCAACTGAAGAAAATATGATATCCATATCATTATGGTACATGTTTCTCAACACATCTAGTTGGAAGTTGAAGTTATGTTCCATCTGAAGACGTGTGGCCAGACTCTTGGCCTTGGAAGACGTGCACCTCACATACGTGGTGTTGGCCGTTGAAAATGAACCGCCAGAGCTAGAGTCAGCGCGCAGAGCGTGACAGCAACTATCGATCAGGGTGCTTTGCTTTCGCATATGACTGCATTGACTTGGTCCAAGTTGCTGTGAAGAGAGCAATTGGCGTCGCTGGCGTTTGCACTGAAAAACAATCAGATTCTGCGACTCGGGAGTGGCCATGGTGGTTTGACAACAAGGGGTCGAATGTGTTTTGTGAAACCATTCTTGGCTCTCGTTGAGATTCCGGCGATACAATTCATTGGGTGTCCATTGCGAGTCCCCCACAACCGACTTTTCTTGGCTCAAGATACATTTCTGAGTTGCGACGGGAGATGGCTGATCTGAAGGCTCATTGCTGTTGGTGGAGCTGTCAATGTCCAAAACTGCAAATGAGATTTTTCGTAAGGGTTGCTTTGCGGCGTTGATATGAAAATGCACAATTGCCGCATCTTGCAGGGAATTGAATGACATGGTGAACCGCGTTTCTGAGCTGAATGCAGTCCGTTTCTGGTCATCAATTACCCATCCATTAGGCATATCCGACGGAACGAAATCGACCGTCAAAACATTGGACTGTGAATCTACTCTCTTCGCTGTTGCTTGTTCGGTGTTGAGAAAGTACAGGACATATTTGTTCTCGGCTGTTAAACACCATATGACAGCCATATCTTTGCTGGAACAATGGAAAAGGATCAGGAGACTTTCGATATTCTTGGAATCATAAGTCAATTGCAGTATTTGCCAAGTGAGATTACGCCTCGATTCACCTCCCCATAGTGTCTCTGGTAAAAGTTTCCAGTCCAACTCGATTGATGGATTGAGCCCGTCCAAGTACATTCGACTGATGAACGTGGGTGTGTTGATACCCACTAAATATTTGCTATTCTCCTTCAACAAATATCGCATCCTTCCAGCGAAAGAACCACGCTCAATCTCACTGCCTAGTTTTCCAAGCTCCACCAAGATATAGTAGTAAACTATATGCCATTGGTGTCCAAGCAGTATACCTTCGACCAAAAATCGCTCACAGATCGGTGTTACTGGGGCAGGAAGTTTGTTGCTAATGAAAAAAGGCCACCATTTACCGGGGCATCCAGCGCATCTCACTAGGGGACAAACAAAGAAGAGCAAAAGAAGATTATAAGCATGACGATCTTCAAAATCCAATGCTCGCTGAAATGACTTCTGAACCGACTTCATGATACAATCCATCGTCAGCAAAATCTGATCGACCAAATAATGCGATCCGGGTATTGTCAGATCCGATGGTAGTCTCATCAAGCATAATTCAACATCCACGTAATCCTCATACGTCACGTAATACATTGGGTTGCTTTCGGCAACTCTCTCCTTCATCCCTTGCAATTTATCCATTAGATCCGCATACATTTCTCGTAGTAAAGACGCGTCTCCCCAATATATTGACTGCCACAAGTTTGACGGCCGTGGCTGCAAAAAACAGATTCGCGACCAACGCTCACCCAAAACACGTGATTCATGGGGTGTGAGTGAGATTTTTTTTTGCCTGCCTGCCTCCGATTGAGAGGCAAGCTTTATCCAATACTACTTGCGAATGTCGGTTCTGGAGGAACAATTGATTGAAGCCTTTGGCAAGTGCGGCTTTGCGGAGAAGAAGACTACCGAGATTATCAAAAACAAAAAGGTTGCTGGCTCTTTGTTTGAGATTTTGACTAATGAAGCTGACCATTACAAACATTCTGCTGTTCTCGAGGATAAGACTTTGCTGCTTTTACATCAACTCGCGGTAGAGAGTAAAGGCAAGTCTATCCCCCATCGAGAACTTGTGACTGAAGCTATTCTTGATGGTCGTATAAAGACGAATTTGCAGATCTCAGAGGCCGTCAAGTTCATTTCCTCATGCGATGCTGCCCCTCCTACTGATGCTTTCAATGAGAGTGCCGGTGTGGGTGTCGATCTTTCTTCAAATGATGTGCGCTCTCTCATTTCAGATTATATGACGTCCATCAAGCCCGAAATCGAGTCGAACCGTTATTCGATGCTTCCCAAAGTTCTTGGTGAAGTCAAGAAAGTGCCCGCCTTGAAATGGGCTGCTCCTCAGTTATTCAAGCCTACGATTGATTCGTTATTTTTGGAATTCATTGGTCCCAAGGATGAACGTGACGTTGTCAAGAAGGAAAAGAAAAAGGCAAAGGCACCAGCTCCCAATTCAAAGGCCGCCTCCGATAATGCTTCCAAGGCCGCGCCTGAGCGGCTGATGTTCTCTGAAGGATTCTTGGGTGACTTGCACAAGCCCGGATTCCAGCCTCAAAAGTATCCCGAACTCATAAATGCTCAACTTGCAGCAACCGATGGGAAGGTGGTGACTCGATTCCCGCCGGAGCCTAATGGGTTTTTACACATTGGACACTCCAAGGCAATCATGGTCAATTTCGGCTATGCGCAGTTCCATGACGGTCAATGTATATTGCGTTATGACGATACAAACCCCGAGGCCGAGGAAACGGTTTACGTCGATTCAATCATGCGCATGGTGGAGTGGCTCGGATACGAGCCCCACAAAGTGACGTATTCCCTGGACTACTTTGATGAATTGTATGAGCTTGCTGAAAAATTGATTCTTGCCGATAAAGCATATGTTTGTCATTGCACTAGCGAACAAGTCAAGGCTAACCGCGGTGTTGACGCGGAGGGTAACCCTGGAGGACCGCGTAAAGCATGTGAGAGTCGGTCCAACTCGATCGACCACAATTTACGCGAGTTCCGCCGCATGCGCGATGGCGAGTATGCTCCTGGGTGCGCCACTCTCCGCATGAAACAGGATTTGGAAAGCCCCCTGCCTCAAATGTGGGACTTGGTCGCTTACCGTGTGTTGGACAAGAACCACCACCACCGGACCGGCGATAAGTGGAAAATCTACCCCACGTACGACTTTACGCACTGTTTGGTTGATTCCTTTGAAAACATCTCGCACTCGTTGTGTACCACCGAGTTTTTCCTTTCTCGTGAGCTGTATGAATGGTTGTGTGATGCTTTGCGCGTTTACCGACCCGCGCAACGTGAGTATGGCCGTCTTAGTATTGAGGGAACCGTCTTGTCGAAGCGCAAGATTGCAAAATTGGTCTCGGGCAAGTACGTTCGGGGCTGGGATGACCCCCGTTTGTTTACGTTAGAGGCCGTGCGCCGCCGCGGTGTGCCCCCAGGAGCGATCTTATCCTTCATCAATACCTTGGGTGTCACCACCAGCACCACCAACATTCAGGTTGTCCGGTTCGAGAGCGCGATCCGTAATTACTTGGATCAAACAACCCCTCGTCTTATGATGGTGTTGGACCCAATCGAGGTCGTCATCGATAATGTCCCACAAGACTTTTCCATGACCCTTGAAATCCCCTACAAGCCTGGCGATGCCAATAACAGCACCTTTGACTCCCGCTCGCTCACGTTGACCAACAAGTTCTATATTGACCGCGAGGACTTTGTTACAGAGAAACCAGGTCCTGAATATTTCCGTTTGGCACCTGGCCAGGCAGTAGGATTGATGCGCGTGGAGAAGAGCATCAGCTATGTTTCTCATGAGACCGATAGTGCGGGTAATGTTACCCGAGTTCATGTTCATTATGGCGTGGAATCTGGTAAGCCCAAGACTTTTATTCAGTGGGTACCTACTGATAGTATTCAAGTGGGAGAAGTGCGTCGCTACCGTCCTCTTTTCTCAACCGAGAATCCATCGTCCAGCAAAAACTTTTTGGACGACATTGACCCTAATTCGGAAACAGTATTGAAAGGCGCGCGCATCGAGAACAATTTGATCGAGGTCGAGGAACGCTCGCCCATGAACGTGCCTGTTCCTAATAGCGCATTCAACGTGAAGGAAGTTGGCGGTCCGGAAACAGTGAGATTCCAGGCGTTGCGCGTGGGTTACTTTTGCTTGGATAAGGAGAGTACGCCCGACAAAGTGATTTTGAACCAGATTGTTTCATTGAAGGAGGATTCTGCGAAGAGATGATGTTTGGAGCAGACTTGATAGCGGAGATTTAGGATGATGTGATTTTTGGTGCGATAAAGTGGAGCACCCAATGAATGTACGACCCCCATCTTTCTTTGATTGTTGCAATGGATATGCTGGGTTGCAGCGTGGTTACGCGGGGAAGACGGCGTGCCTCGTAACATTGAAATTCGCGAGCCAAGGTATACGTAGGGCTGCCGCTCGAAATGTATAAATTACTACCGGTATATACGCTTATTGATTTTGTGGTTTAGCTCATGCATACAACCGGCCTACTGTAGAATACATCTTACCTTCACTTCAAATAAAAGGCAAGGAAGATATGTGCCCCTGCAACATCGATCGACTGGTTTAAGGTTTTTGATCTGATAGTTTGTCACATTCCAAGATCGTGCCGAATTGAGCTAAACTCAGAATTGCTAAATCACTCATCGGCTTTGATCGACGGCGAGGTTTAGGTCGTCAAGACCTGGCTCGAGATGTGCATCAATTATGAGATCGCGCGTGCAACCATAGTATAGGCGATGCAAATAATCATATTCAATTTGGGAGGATGAAGATGCCTCAATAAATATAAATAGTGGACTCCTGCTCATCAACAACAAGTCAATGTGTCAAATAGCGATGCTTCTCGGAATCAATTTGATGAGCGTCATTGCTATGATGGTCATTTCAACAGCTGCAAATGCAAAGGATCAAGTTTATGGTACCGTTCAACGGTACACTGAAATCAGTGATGAAGAATTCTCCGCGAATCATCACTTTGACGAGGACGACTATGCGCTGTCAATAATTGCGCGGCCGCACGCTTCATTAACACGTTTAGATGATAATACTGTCGATTATGTGTATGGCCAGAAGACTTCATACTAATGAGTGATTCTTTGCCTTCTACCTCTGTAGCTTTATCATGAAAGTGGAGAGAATAAAATCAGCATAGTTCAATACAATTAGCCACGTCCGATCCATCAGTTTTTGAATTGTAGTCTCACTGGAGTTCTCGGAATAATAGAAATCAGTTCAAAAAATCTGATTATGAGACGCTTTAAATGACACCGATTTCCTAGATGCGCCTTATGAGGGCTGAACCGAATAGTGTGAACTGCATTTAAACACAAACATATGCAACTCATCTTTCCATAACGTCTCAGGATTTTTTGGCCACTGGTTGCTAAAATCAACAATTCTACAGTCTAAAGCAATCGGTTTGTTTCCGTGAAGGGAATCATCCCTTGCAAATGGTCCATACCCGTATTCAAGAGACCACGCCTGCCCTTAATCCAATAGTTACCGTCACTTTTCTTTGTGATTAAATCGTTTGTAGCCTCTATCGCCATCACCGCATCTTTGTGAATCTCGAACAGATTGCACGAGACCATTCACGAGACCACTCCACGGACGCACATAGCAAGCGAGAAATGGTCGGAGTCACGCCGGATTGAGGTGGGTGCACGCCTTCTTGCGTTTCGAGCATGGGGTAGGGGACATGATCACATCAGTGTGGGGTAATGTCTTCTTTAAGAAGAACGAACCCCTTTAGTGACCACGTCAAATGAATTTGACTGCTTCGGGAAATGGAATCCAGGGGCATCAGTAAGGCGACACGCAAAATATATGGACGGCTGCGACGTTTCAAACGCATGTCTCTGGGTTCTATACGACCAATGCATCATAGCGGAGTGCAAAAGAGTTCAGGATTGGGAAACGGTTTGTTGGGTAGAATCCATTAACTCCCACAGTTGACCCTGACGGGCAAATTCTGCGGTGAGGGGGCATACAAGCCCGAGTGTTCATATGAATTATCTGTGAATTGTGGTCACAGTGCATGGACAACGGCATATGCAACGGTATACCTAGTGACATGATGCATCGCCGAGCGTCATTTGTTCGCATATCCAACATTGCAAATGGAGTGGTATTGCTCATGTGTTATATTTGCAAACTTGCGCATTAGTGATATGTGTTAAAATGTTGTGCGTATTCACGACTTGTGGTGTTTCTTTTTATTGGCGGGTGGTATAATGTGTTTTTTGATGCATCCATTTGAAGCGATCACTTCTATATTGGTCGATCATGAACAATGCATGATGGGGACATAGGGGTCTAACTCACAATATGGTTTGGCCCGTCAATGAATTGAAATACACAAAGAAAGGAGATTTTGTAACAGGTCAGAGTTGAACGATCTTCAAGAGTCGAAGTAGATCGAGCAGAGACAGGGCACCTCATCTCTGTTTGTATAATCTCCAAGATCCAGCTGAAACCATACTGCAAAGCACGGCCACCATAAACCTCGTCGATCCGGAGCGCAAAAAATATCATAACATACAAGATCGCCAATCTCCCACAATAACCGCCCACCAGGAATTGCACAGTTATTCCGAAAGCTTCGAATCAATGGTCGAAACAGTAAAGCCATCAGAACCGCGGCTATCACGGGACAATTTCAGCAGCTACTTGAAAGAGCATCCAAGACATCAATTGACAACTCTCATCCCTCAGCTGTCCCGTCACCGTTTAACACCCTCATACACCTTTCAATTTAACACATAGTGGATTCCACTGCCACTGCCACTGCCACTGCCACTGCCACTGCCGGAATCAGCTCAGGATTTTTGCGGCACCATTTATTATATATATCACGTGCCGTCTTGATAATTTTTCCCTGCTAGAGTGGTGCGCTCTTTAACGAAAAAATCGATCGATGAATAAAGATAAGAGAAGGGAGATACTATGAGGGATGGCGCTGGTTAGATCATAGTGATGTTACGGCATGATAGAAAGGGGGAAGCAGTGCATGCGATATCCCCGAGCCACCTCCTGAGAGCAGGATGGGCATATGGTATGGCATCGAGAAAAGATTGACAGAGGTGGGGCGGAGTTTAACAAGACCCCACCCAACCTAATACATCGCTCAACCGAAGATTTAAGGAGACCAAGGAATCGTGCCATTATCTCAAATAATATCATCAATGCAGACATCTTGATGATTTCTTATGTGAACAATCAGACACATTCTCATAATAAAGTCACTGGTCGAGATCCATCACAACCCTCGTCCTGCACCCAACACAACCCCTCGCGCGCGGTCCAATGCCACACACGATGTACAAATGTGGTATGTGGGGTAGAAGGCAGGCGAAGTTTTTTTGCGTATTTAACAAGGTCGCTTCCGCTGTGAGTTTCGAAGGGGGGACAGAGGGCTCTGACATCTTGAGTCAAGTCTACTTTTTCTCCCATGTCTACAACAACGATTGCCCTAAGCCTGCTTCCGGTGTCTCCGACACCCGCTCGTCGAGGGATTCTACGCTGCTCGTCACTGCCGCTCTTATCTCGATTCGCGAGAGTTGCCGTCCCCTCTCCTACTACCGCGTCAAACCCTGGGAAACAAGTTCGTTTTCGTTCATCCTTGGTAGATGTTCGCACTTTTGATGGTACACAGTCTCCTTCGGCTGTTTCCTCTCCATCGTCGCCAACAGACAGTGGCCTGCCCACCAGCAATCGCCGGTTGTCGCGTTATTCTTTTGAAAACGACTATTTCCGTTTCGACCATGTTACTCCTTCTCCTCCTGTCTCCAGTTTCTTCCAGTCGCCATCTTCAAAGATCTTTATCAAGTCTCATAACGTTCCCTTACGCGCTCGTGACCATACTATTAGTGTTCATTCCCTTCATTTGACGACATCATCCGAACCGCTGTTGAGAGGATACATTCGTTGCTCAAACATTGCTTACGAAAAGCACTTCACAATCAAGCTTTCGACAGACTCATGGACGAGCAACTTTAGCTTCTCAAACGTTGAATTTGTTCGAGCGTGGAACGAGTCGTATGATTTATTCCGCTTCTCAGTGCCGCTTGCTGGAATCCTTCGTGCTCAACCCTCGTCCACACCCCTTGAAATAGAAATGTGCGTGCGTTATGCCGTGGCCGGTCGCGAATTCTGGGATAACAATAGCGGCCAGAATTTCCATGTTTCAATTGCATCCAAGGAAGCTGCTGAGGTTGTCAAAGCACCAGACCTGAAGCTTGATAATGCCGAGATCATTCCCTCTGATTTTGTGCCTATACGACCGACGCTCAAGCTATCCTTCTCGTGCGACAGTGTTCAAGGCCTACGTTATTCGAGGGCGCACCGCTCCAAAGCGGCTAGCCTGCTCCCATCACAAACCCTGTCGTTAAGAAGCTCGCTATCTCACGCAGATATCATTGCCAACTATTGCTTCTCCGGCGCTCCGGCTGGTCCGGGCCCCAAATCCAATAATATCACCGAGCACGCTCCGCTTTCATGTGTCCCCCGGTCGGTTCACGAATTGCCCGTCCAGGGGCTCCATTCGCCATTTGCTTCTGCATTTCATGAAACCACAAACCCATACTCTTTGATGCATTCTCACAGCAACGATGCCGTGTTCATTTGAATCAAACCTCATTTCTGGTGCCTTCGCACATTCTCATAGCCACTTCATAGCCAATATTGACTCGGCAAATCACACAAGACCAAACGCCAATTGGCTCTCTTTACTCACTACATCATTTTGTTGCCGCTTGCCCCGCAATGCGGCGTATCTATACATCCATGTCCACTCGTTATGTTTTATTTGCATCGTATATACATTTTCATCAAAAAGATTAAACCTTTTTTATGTCGCTCTAGCATCCAAGTTTGTTGATGTAAAAGATTAATAGGATCCAAAGTCGCGTACTTGTGGCAATGTGGAAGATCAGACGTAGATCTTTTGGGGAGAGTCAGTCAAGATATTTCTTGCCCGAGCGATCCCTTGAGATTAAGGTGTTTCAGCAGATCATTCTGTCCAGCTTTGTGTGATCCACGGAGTACCGCCTCGTGGCGCTTCTCTCTTACATAATATCGGTGATAGCTGATTGTGGATATTTACCGATAAGTATTATTTTTGCAAGACGCCAATTCAACTCATGCGCGTTCGATTCGACCGAGGCGGGAGATTTGCGAGGTGTGGTTTGCAAGGTGGAGTGGGTTCGCTAGATCTCAGTACAAAACCACAAAATCGGGGTTTGTAATCTAAGCACAAAATCGGGGTTTGTAGTCTTAGCACAAAATGTTGCAGATCCCTCAATTTTTCGATAATTGCTGAGTTGAATGAAGGGTCGGACTCACCCTTACGAGATTGTATTCGAATAGAACTACTTGCTAGAAGACCTGCTCCCTCGAAGGTTATTCCGGTACTTTGAATGGAAGAAATTTTGACCTCTATGACGTTGATGAGGGGGAGCGGAGGGGGACGGTTATTCGGAAATTAGAATTCGGGGCGGGCGATCACAATCGCAGCTGACTTTAACTCCGTCTTATTGTTCTAGCGCCCCGCATTCTTCTCTCGGCTCCGAGTTCGCCCGTCAATGTCTGAGGCTACCGCCGGTGTGTGATGCTGTTCAAACCCCACGAGGCACACAGTGTGCTCTTTGAGGATTTTTGAGGTGGGTCATCCATGACTATCATCTTGATTCGACTGCTATCGTAATCTTGATAATCAGGGCTTAGTATGATAAGGGTTCGCCCCCGACAAAATATGACCAGATCATCCGATCTTGAAGAAAGGTGACCCTGTAAAGTGTAAAAGCAGATGGCACATACGGAGCGTTTTACGGGAACGAATCCTTCCTGCTCACCGTCGCGAAATCTGGATACGTGTTGGCATCGATTGGTTATAGCCAATTATCTTGAAAGGATTGACGAGTATTTTAATCGGTCATTAGTCTCGAGAAAAACAATGGACTGGGTTAAGAATAGTTGTAATCTATGGTACGATTGCAGGTCAGTATGTTAAGTCTTACGAGGGACATGCGCAAGGACTCACAAAATTGAAAACGTGCTACCACAGGAACCAGTCAAAAATGAAATTCTTTCTACAAACAATTTCGTCCCTACAGATCGTTGGGCACACACAGTAGTAGATCATTTTATTGTCTTGGAACGTAGACTCGCCCTTTATCGCCAGAACAGGACAATTTGATTGGAGGTTATATAGGATTTTCTACTAGTGCGGCCGCTCTGATCTAACGAGGCCAGATGACTCTGCAGTGAGCCTAATGCCACCTCATCAACTCACTCATTCAAATAAGGATGAGTATTCCAGAATGAATCATCCTTGACCATGTCTATGTGATAAGTGACAATATCTGCCTTTTTTCTTGATTTCTGTCTTCTTTGTATCTGTCGCTTAGACAATTCTTTCTCCAGCACTTCCGTATCATTCACTTCATACTCTCTTACTAAGATCGTACCCTTTTTAAACATTTCCGGCTCATTATTATAATTGATTCCAAACTGCGAAAACAAAATCTCGTTCTTATCTGCGGCCAAAGTGCCCATCAAGCGAGTTTCTGCTTCTTTCGGTGACATATTTCCTCGGTTGACCAATGCCCAAAAAGTAGTGTTGTATAAATTATTGATATGACAATCGACTTGACGCCAAGAAAAGTAGTCGCGCACTATGTTGAAGTCGGGATAAACGACTGCCCTTGCATCGAAGAGCGGAAGATGATCAATTTGTATCTGTTTATGAGGAAATGTTTGGTTCCAAAAGTACATGTAATTTGCCAGCATCAATGAAGCAAACACGGTGGTCAATTTCATCTCACGTCTCTCATAAAGAACACACAGTTTCCGAAGTAGAAACGAATATTCGTCCAGGTCACCATACGCTAGCACAATGTCAGCGTATGCCCGCACGACCGCCAGGGCCGCCAGGTTCATTACATCCAATGCCTTTAAATCATTTGGCTTGTCGAATTGATAAAATTCGCTGAATTTATGGAATCCTTTTCCATCAACTCGTATCACAATATGAGTCAGAGGAAGCAAATAGTTCTCTCGTTCGAATTCTCGCACATACTCGAATCTAGACTTGGCCATCCACGCTATCTTTCCAGTGCTTCCTTTGAATACGGTAAGATCACTATTATATAATCGATGCTCATCGCATCATCCTCTCAGGCACGTGATTTTCTCAAAAGTATTTTCGAGGCAGGAAATGGGGCCCCGAAAAGTTTCATTCTATCATCACTAACGAGATGGCCGCTCAGTTCCGTACCTTGGAGCTTGAGAACCGGTTCCAGAACCCGCCAAAAGATAAGTCTGCGTATCCATTACTTAGCGACGCAGTTGCGCCGCATATTGGCTCGTTCAATGCTCTTTCAGAGGGACCCAACGGTGGTCTCTTGGCGATGGCGGCCAAGGATATCGGCACCGTAGTAATTTACGACTCCAACTCATCTGATCGTTTGGGCAACAAATTGCTGGTTCGTATCGAGCTGGCGCTGTTGGCAAAACCGGCGGTTAGCCATAACGATAAGCTTTCGCTTAATCGTAAAACATTCCCCTCTGAATGCCGTGAACGCATGGCTACTTACCGTGCGCGTCTCTTATTGAGAGTGGCGTGGCGCGTGAATGACGGAGAAGAGGTCGCAGAGATTAGAGAAGCAGGCCAGGTCCCTGTTATGCTCCGCTCAAATCGGTGTCACTTGGAGCTGATGCTGCCTGCGCAATTGGTGGACGCCAAGGAAGAGTCCGATGAGGCCGGCGGCTACTTTATTGTTAATGGTATTGAGAAAATTGTTCGTATGTTGATTGTTCAGCGCAGAAACCATCCTATGGCCCTTATCCGTCCCTCTTTTGGTAACAGAGGACAAGCATACACAAAGTTCGGTGTCCAGATCCGTTCCGTGCGCCCTGATCAGACCTCGCAAACAAATGTTTTGCATTACTTGAGTGATGGTAATGTCACCTTCCGCTTCTCATGGCGCAAAAATGAGTACTTGGTCCCAGCCGTCATGATCCTCAAGGCTTTGACCGAAACAAGTGACCGGGCCATCTTTGACGGCATTGTTGGCGCTGAAACCTCCAACTCCTTCTTGACTGATCGTATGGAATTGTTGTTGCGTACTTTCAAACTGTACAAGGTACATTCGCAGCAGGAGACTTTGGCATACTTGGGTGACAAATTCCGGGTGGTGTTTGGTGCATCTCCCGCCGACTCTGACGTATCAGTGGGTGAACAAGTCCTTCGTCGTATCGTGCTTGTTCACTTGCCAAACAATGCCGATAAATTCCGTCTCTTGTTATTTATGATCCGCAAGTTATATGCGTTGGTAGCTGGAGACTGTGCTCCTGATAATCCCGATGCCACCCAGCATCAGGAAGTGCTTTTACCTGGATTCCTCTATGGTATGATTCTCAAGGAGAAAATGGAAGAATACTTGCAAAACATTCGCTTACAAGTAGCGTCCGATATTAGCCGCAACGCTGCCGTCAATTTCAGCGACCACAAATACTTTTCTCGCCTCTTCCTCAAAATGAACGAGAATATCGGTCAGAAAATGCAATACTTCTTGTCTACCGGAAACTTGGTGTCACAATCAGGCTTGGACATGCAGCAGGTCTCAGGTTACACGGTTGTTGCCGAGAAGATCAATTTTCACCGTTTCATTTCCCACTTTCGCATGGTGCATCGTGGTTCCTTCTTTGCTGAGCTCAAAACAACCACGGTGCGTAAATTGTTGCCTGAACTGTGGGGCTTCTTGTGTCCTGTTCACACTCCCGATGGTTCTCCCTGTGGTTTGTTGAATCATTTGGCCCATAAGTGTCTGATCACCACTGAAGAACTGGACGTGCTGCAAGTGGTCCCTGCTTTGCTGCGCTTGGGTGTTTCCCCTGGCCATGCATTCGCTGCCGGTCCCCTCGTATGTTGTGTCCAACTCGACGGTCGTATCGTCGGATGGACTACTCACGAGCACGCAAAAATCGTCGCCGATACTCTTCGGTTCTGGAAAGTCTCGGGCGAAATGCGACTTCCCCTCGACTTGGAAGTCGGGCTCGTGCCGCCATCGTCAAAGGGCCAGTACCCCGGTCTCTATCTCTTTGGTGGTCGCCTGCGCATGACTCGCCCCGTCACTTACTTGCCTTTGAACAAGGTAGATGTGGTGGGTCCTTTCGAGCAAGTTTATATGAATGTGGCCGTCTTCCCCAATGAGATCGAGAGTAACGTTCACAGCCATGTCGAGCAGCTGCCCACTAACATTCTTTCCATTTTGGCCAACTTGACGCCGTTCTCGGACTTTAACCAATCTCCCCGTAACATGTACCAATGTCAAATGGGTAAGCAAACTATGGGTACCCCCGGTACTGCTCTCTGTCACCGTCTGGATAACAAGTTGTACCGCTTGCAAACGGGACAAACCCCTCTCGTTAAAGCAGCATTGTACGACGATTATGGGATGGACAACTTCCCCAACGGTATGAACGCCGTCGTGGCCGTCATCTCATATACCGGCTACGATATGGACGATGCCATGATTATTAATAAGAGCGCCGATGAGCGTGGGTTCGGCTACGGAACCGTCTACAAGGTTGAAAAAGTTGACCTCTCGATGCTGCGTCGTCGCGGTGATCCCATCACGCAACACTTTGGGTTCGGGCCTGACGAATGGCCAGAACAGTGGAGCAAGTTTTTGGATAGTGATGGAATGCCTCTCGTGGGTGTCAAGCTCGCCGAAGGTGATCCCATTGTTGCATACTTTGACGATACCCTCGGAAAGACCAAGGTCAAAACTTACCATTCATCGGAGGCCGGATATGTCGAGCAAGTCAATTTGTTGGGTGATGACGATGGCGAAGCGCAAAAGCTCACCATTAAATTCCGGATCCCTCGTCAACCACAAATCGGAGACAAATTCTCGTCGAGACACGGTCAAAAGGGTGTTTGCCTGCGGAAATGGCCCCAAGTCGACATGCCATTCTCGGAGCTGGGCATTGTGCCCGACGTCATTATTAACCCACACGCTTTCCCTTCGCGTATGACGATTGGTATGTTTGTGGAATCGCTCGCAGGAAAGGCGGCGGCCGTTCATGGTATAGCTCAAGACTCAACACCATGGACATTCGGCGAGAACGACACTCCTGCTGACTATTTCGGCGAGCAATTAAAGTTGGCAGGGTACAATTACCATGGAAACGAGCCCATGTATTCTGGTGCCACCGGCCAGGAATTGCGCGTGGACATCTATATCGGGTGTGTCTACTATCAACGTTTGCGACATATGGTCAACGACAAGTTCCAAGTCCGTTCCACCGGGCCAGTCAATTCGTTGACAATGCAGCCTGTCAAGGGCCGTAAGCGACTGGGTGGTATTCGTGTTGGAGAGATGGAACGTGACGCGCTCATTGGTCATGGTACATCGTTCCTCTTGCAGGACCGTTTACTCAATTGCTCGGACTATACCCAAACAAGCATGTGTCGTGAGTGCGGCTCGCTCTTGACGACGCAACTCCTGGTGCCGCGCGTTGGTGCTGCCGCGCAGGTGCGGTGTCGCCGGTGTGCCACGCGGCAGGAGCCAGGTTCGAGAGCTGACGTTGATGAACATAGCGTCTGGGAAGATGGCCAGGGCACCCGTTTTGTGGGGGGCCTGGATACGTGTACCGTTGCGATTCCGTTTGTGCTCAAGTACTTGGATTCGGAGCTTGCGGCGATGGGTATCAAGATGCGTTATAATGTCGGCACGGCATAGGCAGAGTGCCCTGGTCTTGCTCAGGGTGGCCGGTGTAAATAGATTGAATAGATTTGGAAATCAGTCATCGCATACAATATAATCATTTTAAAGAGCGCATTGTAATCTGGCAAATGATTGAGGGCCATGTGTGGCTCGATCAGGGTGAATGTCAAGACTTGATCAAAGGAAATAGGCCTTCTTATGTAGGCTGATTTCATCATCCTTATACTAAAGATGGGCGATATATAATTGGTGTTTATGCCATGTCGATTTAGAATATAAGCTTTGTCCCTGAATTAACTCCTTGATCGACGTAAAATAGTGTCGATTTGAAAGGCCCCCATTCACGCTCGTGTCTTTCTGCTGGCTGCACGCTGTTTGGTGAGTTTGATCCGAGCAACCGCATCAGGTTTTTGAAGGTTTCGACAATTTACCAGACGGAACATAACGCCGATAACTAGCGATGTAAATTCATTATTACGGCACTCCAAGCACGATGATCATCTTTTCAACTGGATTTAATCACCACATCGAACGGCTTTGAGTGGTCAATGATATATCGTGCATTGACAAGATCATTCCCGTCAGTTCTCAATTGTGCCTCCTGTAAGGTATCTGAGATCCCTGACTCAAGATGTCTGGCAATGATTCGTTCTCTCGCAACATTAAAATCAACATCAACGAACCAACACTCGTCGACATAGTTTCCGATTTCCGTCCAGATCTCATCCTCGAGCGAAACAAAACTGCCTTCAACAATCACGATCTTAGTCTCAGGACCTATGTATATTCCTCTTTCCATGGGGTCTTTAAGAGCATGGTCGAACGACGGTGCATAAACCTCCGGATTGTATTTCAACGAGGCCACGGTCTCCACGAATCGACGAGAATCGAACGTGAACGGAGCACCGCGACGACGGAAAGCCTCTTGAGGGTCGTCGGACTTTGCGAGATGGTCTCTTGGCCAATGAAAGCCGTCCTGCGGTAGAATTGCGGCCTGGGAGCCGAGTTTTCTCATTATTGCATTCGAAACAGTGCTCTTGCCTGAGCCAGGTATACCAGCTAGAGATATAACCGTACGAGTGTCAGTGTTGGCAGCGCTAATTCCCAAAAGATGGTCACATATCTCATCGATATCGTCAGCTGAAAACGCAGCTGGTTTCATCGAACGAGCTGAAGCAACTTGGTCTGCACAGACTTGATTCATGGAGCTTCCTTCCAAGTGGGAACAACGTGACGAGGGCATTGTCGGTATTCGGTGCGATCGTGTAAAGCTCACTTATTGTGCGTGTTTCCTCACACATACGCATTTGTTCGTTGACTGTGTTGATCGCGACGAGTTGCAGAGTCGTGGAGAGCGCAATGGATTGCTCGATTTGAATTCAAAGGCTTTGGACCTTTTATTGCTGCGACTAGAACATCTCTTTTATTCGCAAGATGTACTGGTGAGTCTGTCTTCGGCGACAGTGACATTGTCTCTGCCACCATGGACCTTTGACATGCGTTTGACATCCGATCAATCGCTTTTGACTGGCCTCGCCTGGCGTCAACTACTTAATCAGGGCATTTTGTTGAAACGCATCGATACAATGCAAAAGTCTATTGAGGAATATAATCGACTTACGCGGCGGTTGAAAGAGACTATGCGACAAACACAGGGCTATGCTATTGCTGGGACGAAGGAGATTTCGCAACATATTGATTACAACACGGACGAGTGTTGGGCTGCTGCAGTTAAAGATGAGAGTACGTGGGCGGTATCTGATCAGCTATGGAGTAAGAAAAGTTTGGGTGAGAGCCAAGGCAGTGATCTGCATGGAGCTGAGCATTCTTATAGTGTATCACCAATGAAGAATCACAGGCAAAGCACAGGTAGATCATCATCCACCATATCACCATTGAAAAACAAGAAAGGGTCAGCGAGTCCGTTTTATACGTCGCCAGTCAAAATCAAGAATGACACAACCATTCCGTTCCACACATCTCCAGTGAAGATTTCGAAAAGCACGATCCACGAAAGCACGATCCACGAAAGCACGTCTCGCTCAACATCAACGGCTGAGTTGAAAAGTCATCGCGACTCGGATCCATTCCACGATTCTCCTGAGAAGACTAGGCGGGAGCTTGAAGTCACTAATTCTTCCCACAAATCTGATAAGAACGGGGAGCCTCTGGATTCAAAACCTTTCTCCAGCACTATCTCTCTCGAGAAGAGAGAAATCCAACCCGAGGCAATAACTGCGGCCCGGCCCTTATTGCCATTCGCCGCATCGGAGGAGTCGGCGGCGCTTGTGGTACACTGCACAACTAAATCGAAGGACGGTGCTAGATATCGACGCGAGCGACGCAAATTGCCACAATCCTCAGACTCAAGTGCCACTGAGTTGGAATCCGATTCTCTTCTGGACACTGACTCACGCTCTGTAGCAAACACTACGAATGAGCAGCCGACAGAGACCTTGTCGCATACCCGCTCAAGACTTCACGAAGATGAAGAGGCAGGGTCGCCACGTAAACGGCAGCAGAAATATGGCATGGCCGCCCTGACGAGGAAGGAACCATCTCAATAAATTTAGTCGTAGGGGATTGCAGCAGCACTTGACTCTCATATAACTGCATCACAAATTGCTTTCCAATTTGCAATCAGCAGATGCAAGATTTCTTGTATGTGCCTTTCAGGTGCCTGGCCGATGAGGCCTATCAACGTGCGCAGCCAAAACTTGACAAAGACTTCGAGCTCGTGCTTAGAGCGCGGCATATGGTCTAGTCGTGGGGTCCGGATGACGTTCCTTCCGCGGCCCTCTTCTTCGAACGGACGGAATTTATCCGGCGCCGCATCGAAGTAACTGAGGAACACCGGAAGCCAGAATCGAATCATCGCAGCTGCGCAGCTATATAGATCCGTAGGCATATTCCAATCTCTGACTATATCAAGATCTTCACCGTATACCGATAACATGCAGTGTTGAACGGAAGTCTTCATGAGGTCCTCCACTTGAGAGAATACGAGGGGACAAGCTTCCTCCAAACTCAATGAAATAAAGGGCTCGGTGGGATCAAGCGCCATTGCTGTTGGGGGTGACAGTCCCCCATAAACAAGGTTATACTCATTACACACCATCGAAGCGATCCTCTCAGCATCGACATCAGGCCTGAAGCTGATTGTTCGAATATGTTCAACAAGAGCCTTCGCACAAAGATTGTTGTCATTTGATAGAAGCACCACGAGGATGTTATCGGGCAATTCGTTCAAGAAGAGACAATAATCGAGGATGGCATCATCCGCATCTAGGTGGCCATTGCGAACCTCGCTTAGCTTCTGGCCGCGCACATGTGGAGATTGTGCCGCGAGGCATGCATAGACCCAATCGTTTGCTTGACGAGCACTCTTTGCGGCGTCGCTCAGACCTTTCTTCAACCCGTCGAGTTCAGCCATTACCGTACGGGGTATGATCAAAGTGATGCCATAATGAGGAGCCCGTTGTCGTAATTGATCTAGCAAGGAAAGGTGCAGTAGAATGAAATTCGTATCGACCACCAAGAGGGCCTTCCCGACAGGAATTGGGCTCGTTGTGGGCGACAGCATTAGCGACGGGTTCCCTCGTTTTGAGATTTTTCGCATCCAATGATTTTTTCCACTCGGTGTGCTTTGTGAAGTTCGACTCTGCCAATGGATCCTTTCAGCGAGGGCTCTATACGCGTAGTCTGGACTCGCTCTGAGGGGCCGTCGCCGGAGTGTTCGTGTCAAGGGCTCGCAGTACTGAAAGTGATAGTTTGCTTACATTTACATACACAATCTTGTCTGGTGAACAGTAAAGTAAACAGAGGCAAAAGACTGGAACTACTGGTTCTCTGCTGAATTGTCTATGAGTTCTGAAAACCGGGCTAATGCGAAAATAAACGAGTTGTGTCTATAGAAATCCTAAACAGTACCTCATGGAGGCTGTGCATCACCTCGTCATTGAATGGCTCTTGGCCAAGACCACGCAACAGTCTTTTTGAGATGGGCTCAAATGACTTTCCGTTCAACACGAATGTTGGGAGAGTCGATATCAGAAAACAGGGCATTTTCCTCGAGCGATTCATCATCATAATTCTTCCTGATGTGAGCTAGCTTGATCTTGTTTTCTCTTCCAAACACCCACAGTGGGTGGAACGGCACGAATACGAGACATGCCACCATGATCATACTAGCGTCGAGCGCAAAGAGGAATTCCTCATGGCTCATCAAATAGCCCGAAAACCCCTGTGCCAATTCCACGACTCTGTAGACGCATCTGACATAAATGAGGACGAATGCTATTGAGATTGCTAGAGGAAACCATGGAAATAAGGTTCGAGAGCGAATTTCGAAGAACTTCAGATTGTAGTAAGGTTCGAGGTATTGGGTCCTGTACTCTCTGATCAGCTTCACATTGAATAGGAATCTCATGAAGTTGCCAAAGGTTTTCTTTGCAAAGTATGACGGCTGGGGCAGTTGGTCATTTTTCATTGGCTTGAAGTATACCCTGATCAAGAATTCAACCCAGAACCCAGCGAATATGGACATTGCTACGACTTGCAAGGCAATCCCAAACAACATAACAATACTTCCGGTATGTGCAGAGTTTCCGGCGGACATCGCGCCGCCGCCGGCCTGGATTAAAAGAGATACGACGTCTGTGGTGATGAAAAAGTATGAGTACCACATGGGCTTCAACACTGAGAATTCGCGGCCGTGGACCATAACTAACTGTGCAAAGAGAAAGTAAACGCCTGCCATTAGGAATGTTGGAGAAATTGTCAATCCGAGATATTGCATCAATGCGAACGAAAACTCGGTTCCTCGGCCGATAGATAGGACCCTACCTAGCCAGCCCACTACCTGGCAAGCCTCACCCAAAATAAAAGTTATATTGAATGCATGATACCGAGAGCGGTAGAGCATGATTAACGTATACGTCAAGATCATCCCGAAAACAGCAAGGAAAAAAATGTTTCCGGGATACTTCAGGCCAATAGGATCTGAGCTCATATCAAGGAGCTGCAAGTCTAATGAGGCATCGTATATGGCTTTAGTGGCTTGTGATAAAAGGCTTTGGTCAGTAGCAGTGGCCAAAACACCTTCCGCACTGATGATTGTGAGCGAAGCTTCAGCCGCGCGCATTTGGTCTGACAATACACTCAATCTTGCCAGTTGTGTTTCAGTGGCAGAGGCCGAGCTGATGCTAGATATTGCCAGCATCAAGGCCGGTGAGTATGAAGTGTTGATCAGAGTGAGAGAGGTAGTAGCAGTATGTGAAGCCATCGATGAAATTGTGGATGACATTTCTGGAAATGATGATGATTCAATTGAAAGGTGGTTGTAAACCCCCCGAATATTGATGACATTTTCTGCCTTATTTAAACTCTGAGAGCCTCTTTGACAGCTCAATAAATGACAAATCAATGATAGTTTGAAAAGGTTATTGGCCCAATCTATTATTAGAGTCACATGAAATTCATGGCAACCAGATATTTTCGCGAAATTTTCTTGTAAAGGCCATTGCAAGAGACCCCGTCGAAGCCAATCTTGAAATATTTGCGCTTAATCGCGGCGGGAGACGAGGTTGTTACACTCAAAGCCAAATCTATTTTTGATCGCGTTTTGCACCCAAATAAAGCTCGAAAAATACGATGAATATTTTCGTGCACAGCCACGATTGACTCGAACTGTTTCGAGCGTCAAGTGATGTCTTTTTGGTTGTTGTCACGGCGTGTGTTTGAAGAGTCCAGACTGGTCTCCTCAGCCTTATTGTGTTTCCTTGTGTGTAGCTCACAGTAGATTCGCCGTGATAATTTCCCAGTAAGTCTCCCAAAGCCCATCTTTGAACTGGCTGCCTCGACCGCACCCTTGAGAACAGAACATGGGTTATTTGTTGCAGAAACTAATTCTGTCATGTCTTGATCTTGAGCTAGCAGACTTTAGTGGATACTGTTATTAGCAAATGGAAATAAAGGTTTCCGGAGGAGAATCCAAGTAAGCTCGGTAGGCTTGCCTTGAAGAGAATTGAATGATCGATTGGGTCGAATGAGAAGCAGAGCATATTGATGGCAGTATGGTTGAGACGAGCGTGTGACAGTCAAATCGAGAAGGTACCTGGAGAGGATATTCTCTTATATACTCAGAAAAAGCCAATCACTTACTCTTCTTCCCCGAAACTTGCAACATGAACTCAAACAAACTCACCAGGACCGACATAAAAATGATAACGATAATCATCCAGGTGATCCGATTGGTATTCTTTTCGTTGATACTATCGCTGACGATATCGGCGAACTCGAGGAACACCTTGCATCTATCATTTAGGACATGGACGCGCTGATCAATCTCCAAGTATTCGCGCACAGCGCTGTACAATGGGTGCAACGCGGGCTCAAACAGCCAGAAAAAATCAGGGGTATCGAGGATCAGCAGCAGCAAGTTTACGTCGACGCGCAATTTGAAGAGCTTTCCCAGTTTTTTCAAGAGCTGCGTTCGCTTCAAGCCAAGAGTTCCGGTGAGAGCCAATTTCTTGGGCAACCTTGATATCAGCAGCAAACTAGAGACCATGCGCAGTTCAAAGAGACATAGTTTCGTCAGCTGGGCAATAGCGTGCGACATGGTGAGTTTGATGAGATGGTCGCCCGAGCGGAGGGTAATCATATCATTGTAAATTCGTGGTCGAGGGACGAGGGGGTCATAGTCGAAATGAAATTCTTCCGTCTCGATATCCTGCTCTGGAATTGGATTAATGAGTAATGGTTTATCTGCGAACGCCAAATCAGCAAGTATATTCTTTTCGTGAGCCTCTTCAAAGTTCCAAAACACAACGATGCCATATTCGAATATGAACATTTCCGCATGATGCTTGGACGAGTCATCTGGATCTACGGGCATGGGTATCGAATCAGTGTTCTCCTCTGGAGGACTAAAGAATTGTGGTTCCAGGGGATCAAAAGGCGTCGAGTCCGCGTTGTCTGGTGTATCATCCGGGGCAGTTTCCACGCCCAGGTAATATTCATAGAGATGATCTGACTGTTCTGAATGGATGATCAAGGACTCCATATGCTTTGAATTATCCACGAGTTTCGCCGAATTGTTCGTTCGTACCCTGTATGAGTCCGTTCCCGGGAGGAGCGGGAGAGTATAGGGGACATAAAGAGCCTCGTCATAGAGGCGAGGTTTCACGCCGTGATGATCGCGCAAGAACTTTGCCGTGAGAGGCATATCGAACTGGTCGCATATAAAGTAAGCAGTCAAGCGACGTAGGGAGTGCGCGCGCATGTCTTTGGGCATGAGTTCAGCACGAGATGGAGGAGGCGGCAGATGCAGCAGGTGCAGGGCAGTTTGCGCCGGTGGTGGCAGCAGCAGCAGGTGTGGTGGAGGCAGTGCCGATCGTTCTGGAATGAGCACAAGCCTCTGAGAGTTCTTGGAGGTACGCGCAGGCAATTGCAGAGAGAGCTTGGGAATACTACGACGGAGGGTGCTTTTGATAAGTGATGGCAACCGAGATTGGCCCAGAGGAATGTCGGATGTCGGCATAAGAAGTTTATCTACCGATATATCCGTGAACTTGTTCCGCAAAGACCGACTGCGCTGTAGAATAGACTGATGTTCATCCTGGCTGAACGCTGAGTTCTGCTTATACGAGTGTCCAGCGAAAGGAGCCCTCGCACCTTTCACAGGATGTGATCGCGCATCAGTAACAAGAATCAGAGGCGATCTCTTGGCCGTGGGTGTCGACGATCCGTTGGAAGCAGACATGGTAGAGTGACTGAGTGGAACGCCGTATAAGCACTCTATTTCAGATCAGTTCAGTAGGTTTAGTGAGCTGGCTTCACCTCACTTCAGATCAGTTCAGTTGGTTTAGTTCGCCGTACAAGCCTTCTACTTCAGATCAGTTCAGTTGGTTTAGTTCGCCGTATTAGCGCTCTACTTCAGAGCAGTTCAGTTGGTTCAGTAAACTGGCTTCACCTCACTTCACTTCGCTTCACTTCAGCTCAGTTACTAATTGAATCCACTTCATTTCATTAGATGGCTCATTTCCCACAGCGTCAGCACCCGTATTACGTAAGTATTTACCCGGATCTGGAATTTTGCAGGAAAAGTCTGCTTGGCAGACGATCTAGTAGTATCAGAAGTTAGTTCCAGGAAGACCATGTCCCAACTTACGATTGCCGTCAAGTCGCAGACTGTGGCGTATTCTGTTCTTATTGCGGCGACTCTTGCTTCTGATCCTCCCTCGATCAATTATGTTGATGAAAAGGATGTTCAAGGCAGTCCGTTCACCCTCCTGATAGATTCAAAGACCATCTCAAACGAGAAGGAGGCATTGGATCTCTTGACGGGCCAAGCTTGTCCTGACTACAACACCCTTTATACCCGTAACTTTGGTGCTCTTGCTCCTCATCTTGAGGCCCTTGATGCCCACCTTAACCTCCGCTCTTTCATCTCCGGTTATGCTCTTTCTGGTGCTGACATTGCTTGTTTCGGTCCTCTTCGTGCTAATCCCGTGATGGGCTCTGTCGTTAAGGCGGGAACTTATGCCAACATCTCAAGATGGTATAACCTTGTGCTCCCTGTTTTCGAGCCTATTGTTGAGTCGATGGCTACCGCCGTGGCTGAGTTGCGCAAAGTTGCAAAGGCAAAGACTTCGTCTAGTACCAAAAAGACAGCACACAAGGCAAACTTTGATATTGACTTGCCTGGCGCTGAAATGGGTAAGGTTGTCACCAGATTCCCTCCTGAGCCTTCTGGATACTTGCACATTGGACACGCCAAGGCTGCGATTCTCAATGAATATTTCGCTCACGCATACAAGGGTAAGTTGATTATTCGTTTCGACGACACCAATCCTTCCAAGGAAAAGACTGAGTTTGAGCAAAGTATTATTGAGGATTTAGCTTTGCTTGGTATAAAGGGTGATATGACCACTTACTCATCTGACTACTTTGACAAGATGTATGAGTTGGCCATCAAATTGATCAAACAAGGCGACGCTTATTGCGATAACACCCCACTTGAACAAATGCGTGAGGAGCGTATGGTGGGTACAGCCTCCAAATGTCGTGACCAGTCGGTGGAGGAGAACCTCAAGCTCTTTGATGAAATGAAGCAAGGCTCGCCCTCAGGCGTCACCTACTGTTTGAGAGCCAAGATGGACTATGCCGCTCCCAACAAGGCTTTGCGTGACCCTGTCATTTACCGCTGCAATCTGACCCCTCATCACCGAACCGGCACCGCATGGAAAATGTATCCCACCTACGATTTCTGTGTCCCCATTGTTGATTCGATTGAAGGTGTGACCCATGCCTTGCGTACTAATGAGTACAGAGATCGCAACCCTCAGTACAAGTGGTTCATTGATACGTTGGACTTGCGCCCCGTCAACATTTGGGATTTCGGTCGTGTCAACTTTGTGCGTACTCTCTTGTCGAAACGTAAATTGCAATGGTTCGTTGATGAACACCTCGTGCCTAACTGGGACGATCCCCGTTTCCCTACTGTTCGCGGTGTTCGTCGCCGTGGTATGACGGTTGAGGGTTTGCGCAACTTTATCCTCGCACAAGGACCCTCCAAGAACATTATCAACTTGGACTGGCTGGTCATTTGGGCTCTCAACAAGAAAGTCATTGACCCCGTGGCCCCTCGTTTCACCGCCGTGGAAAAACTTGATGCCGTTCCCGTGACCATCTCTGGAGCTCCAGACACCCCGGTATCAGAGAAGCGTCCTCGTCATAAGAAGAACGCCGATCTCGGTGATAAGACACTTGTTTTGGCCTCAAGGGTCCTTATCGACCAGGCCGATGCCCAGACTTTGCAAGTGGGCGAGGAGATTACCTTTATGGATTGGGGAAATGTCATTGTCAACAACATTGTTCGTGATGGTGATATCGTCACCAGCATTGAGGCGACTCTTCACTTGGAGGGTGACTTCCGCAAGACTTCAAAGAAAATCACTTGGTTGGCTGATACCCCTGAGAAGATTGAGCTTGATTTGGTCGATTTCGACCATTTGATCACCAAGGATAAGTTGGAGGAAGATGATAACTTTGCCGACTTTCTCACTCCTGTCACCGAAACCCATACCAAGGCGTTTGGTGATTTGAATGTCGGTACCTTGCCTGAAGGATCAATCATCCAGTTAGAACGCAAGGGTTACTTCCGTGTCGACGTGCCCGCAACCAATGGCAAGCCCGCAGTCTTGTTCACCATTCCAGATGGTAAAACAGTCTCCAAGTACGGTGCCAAACAGGCGTAATGTGATTCCGTCGGTCCCGGTCCCGATTGAGCGAACTATGACGTCATCGGTCGAAGCATTCGCCGGTGATATCGAATCCCACAACTAAGTCAGATAGTAGCATTTCTCTCTCTATATATATATATGACTCGAGAATGACATGTGATTGCACTGACGTCTCCGAGCCCATGCCACTACCTGTAATCCCCCAATATGGAAAAGCGGTGTCGCGGCCTCTCTATGAAGGGTCCAATGCTACGGTATACAAGTTTGTACGTGATCAAGAAACGGTGGTGGTAGTCAAGGTGATTCGTCGTTCTGCGACTGATTATGAGCTGCTTGCAAAGCGGGAATTCATCAATGTTCAGCGCGCTCACAGTGCGCATATTGTGACTGTGTTGGAATTGAATTGCTTGGAAGATGCATCATTCGCAATTGTCATGCCGTATTACAAAAATGGTGATCTTCATACGCTATTGCTGCGGCTTCGCAAACAACGAACAGACTTGCCGCAAGGCCAAAAGGATTACATCTTTGTCCAGATTCTACGTGGTATCGCTCACCTCCATTCCCTTGGAATCGTCCACCGCGATGTGAAACCGGCAAATTGCTTGATTGCAGATTCGGGTTCGATTCAGATTAGCGACTTTGGCTATTCCTTCGACACGACAAATGAGGACTTCGTCACGGTCGCTAAACATTTAGGTACCGCCTTTCTCTGCTGTGGTACCCCGAGTTTCAAGGCTCCAGAGCTTTTCCAATACGAGACCGAATGGCCCGACGAACTCGACGAGTCCTCCACCTTCGCTCTTGATTCCTGGCTGCTGGGCATTGTTTACTTCCACATCTGTTGCATGCAAGCGCCCTGGCTGAATTGTAAGGATCTGCTGCCTTACAATACATATGCATCGCAATACCCGCTGGTCCTGAGCCGCGTGCTGTTGTTGCGCTCGATCAATGATAAGTCGAGCCTGTTGCCACGGTCGAGCCCGTTACTGCTTTTTCGAGAGTTGCCGTTGGATAGTAGATGTCATATTTTGGAATTGCTAGATCCGTGTTTCAAAACAAGACTGCTGCCCGGAGATGTCCTACGGTCTGAATGGCTCAAATTCGCTTATGCTAGCCCCAAAGAATTGCTCGACTTGGCAAAATTACTGCAATGCTGATAGATGTGGCGTGGTCAAAACAAATTGTTTAGGTCGTTGCACCCTCAGTGGTCACTTGTCCTCTTTATCTCCACCATTCTATTCATTGTGCGACTCAACGCATAAACGTCCGAGCCCCAAGTTCAGCCATTCTTCCGAGCGTGGCCTTTCCACCCCCAATGGAATCTGTGTCGCCAAATGATTGTTCCTACACGTTTGGTAAAACCATAGGATGCGCTTCACGAACGCTAGTCTTTTGGCTTAATTACATGAGGCATAGTCTACAAGTAGAGACCAGTGTCCAGGCCCAGTAAACATTAACCCTATTCGTTACGCCCTATTTATTATTTGATCTCATCATACAAAGTATCATCCCAATCCACGCTGTTTGGTCGTTCATCTTTGAACAAACACCCATCAATAGTGTCAAACGAGCCACCCTCTATATTGAGCGAGAGATTGGCAAAAAGTATGGGACCTGATGTCGATGGAGTTTCCGTGGGCAAGAGTGCCGCCATTGGTACTAAGGCCGGGGCAACAACGGCTTGAGTCGAACTTTTCGTAGACTTTCTCTTGTGATGGGCAGGAGTGCTCGAAGAGGCTCTGCTGCTGACCTTTTGCTTCGAGGGCACAAACCGTATTGAAGATGACATGTGGACCGAGCGTGTTTCGGATGTGGGGTAAGTGGAAATGTGGGCCTAAATATGGACACTAGCACATGATACGAAATAGGAGATTATATATGTGTGAAAGTGCTCAGAGGTATCCTGTGTGGTGATCTAAAGTTAAAAGGCTTGCTTCGAACAGCTGAATAGCAATGTTGGGGCATGTGTGACGAAACATCGCTTGCCGGAGGTAGGGCCAACATTTGGTTGCAGACTCTTACACCTTGCTCAAAAATGACACACAATTCAAAAATTTAACTACTCATAGAACGACTCTTTTTCGAAGTTTAAACATGAATTAGATAGCACGGACGCTCTCGTATGACTTCAACAGTCTGAAATGCAACTATAGATCGGTATACCCATATATATCTCGAGAAATGAGCCTCTTTCTAGAACATCCATAACGCAATACTTTATCTTTCAAAGGCCGCAGTCCCTCCGGAGAGTTTGGGGTGAGCTATAACTTGGAAGCCAAATAAATTTGCAGGTCTGTCTACTGCGGCCTTGATGGGACTTTGATTAGCAGGAGAAAAACTCCATGCTTTTATTCACTTTGGCCTATACATACTACGACCACGAGTGGAAATGCGTGCGATTATTTACGACCCGTGGAAAGGTTGCGCTGTTCAAAACCACCTCTTTTTGGAATCCTTCCGCAATATGAGTCGGCCTGGTAAATCGTAGGATAAAGACCACTATAAAAGATTTGGCAAATAATAAAACAATTGAAAACTATACGCAGCAGTATACAAAATGATGAAAAGCTACTTGGAATGGTAATTCAGGTAACCATAATTGCCCACGCTCGAATTACTGCTTGTGGTGGTTGAAGCGGGGACAGCCATTGTCAGTTGGTTGTTGGTGGTGGCGGTGGCTTGCGAAGATGAGATTGGGTTGGTAGAAGAGCTTTGACCTGGACGGCGG
Organism: [Candida] argentea; assembly: GCA_030581555.1. Taxonomy (NCBI): domain Eukaryota; kingdom Fungi; phylum Ascomycota; class Pichiomycetes; order Serinales; family Debaryomycetaceae; species [Candida] argentea. Next base: position 50,911 of record JAKTTQ010000224.1, read on the forward strand.
GACTGGCCTGGTCCACGAACGCCCAAAGGGTTTTTGGAAAACAGAAGTCTGATTCCACCTTTACCGTTGCCGCCATTTGGACGGGGAAGAGCCCTACCATATAATTCTGCCAATGCCCGCGTGGCATGAGCCACATCTTCAAACTCGACAAAACACATGGGACCGTGGGCATGACTATTCAGGGACGACTGCAGAGCCAGCAGCGTTGTTGCGTTTTTCGTTCGGAACAGTAAACGTCGGAATCCACTCTGCGGGGCAAACAATTGGCGAAGTTCTGCCTCAGTTGCATCAGGCGGTAAGTTGCCGACGTATAAGGTGTTACAAGGCGGGTTCTGGTCCGCTGGATTTGCAGGCGGCGGCACGCGAGCCAAAAGCGAAAAATCAGCGGGCGCATCCTTTTGCGATGTCGTGCCATCGATGGGGCTCACATCCGTTGAAGAATCACCCAGATCCTTCATTGTTGCCACATCCTTGGGAGGCAGGACGCTGAAAAAAGCCAGCGAGGTGCGTCGACGTTCTGGTCCATTTGGTGGTGGTGAGGATTGGTCTGACGCATGATTGGATGACGACTGGGCTAAAGTCGTCGCAGCTCGAGACCAGTCGAATGCAGGAGGTGCTGGCCCGTTGGACTGACCAGCAGGCAGCAGCAGCGGTTTGGCTAAGGTATGCAGGGAGTGAACCATTTGAATATTGGGCTGCGACGGAGCCATATTCCTGGGATGCGAGGATGATACGTGGTGATGAGGCTGAGATGAGGCCACATGGAGAAGAGGCTGGGAAGAGGCCAAACTCAGCTGGGCCAGGTTAAGATTTGGTTGCGATGGGCCTATACTAGATTGAGTGGGTGGCATAGTCTGCTGATTAGACAAATGTATATTAGGCTGGGTCTGGGGCAAGTTATGCAGATACAGATCATTTGTAGGACCTTCGCGATGCAGCTGAGGATTCAGAGAATGCGGCTGATTCAGATTGGTCCATGGATCTCTCACCAACGACTCATATTCTCGAGCGTCAATTTGCGATTCCCGCATAAGTATAGATTTGCCCGAGTAATCGTGAAGGTCAATGGGAGCTTGACCCTTTTTTGAATGGTTCAAATACAAGCCGTCACCAAACAAGAAGCGAGATCTGTCGTGAGGGGGCATCTGAAGGTTGAGGAGCCGGGGAGGCAGGATATTGCCATGCGAAGACTGTGCTGATATACTTCCATGATGGGATGGAGCCAGAACGCTTCCGTGATGAGAGGTCTGGGGCGGGATGCTTGCATGACCGGAAGACACATTTGCATGATTCGGCGAGATTTGATCCTGACCATTAAAGTGGATCTGGGAGAAAGATTGTGTGGGCAATTCTGGAGAAGGCAGGAAGGCGTATTCGACGGAGACGGGAGGGAAGTCAGGGCCGAAGATGGGTTTCCCATCTAGAAGCCTTGCAGTAGCGATACAAGCCGAAGAAGACTTGAAGGATGCAGCGATGGCATAATCATGAATAGATACGCTAGCGATCTCATCATAAACAAGGGCAAAGATCAAAGATGCTTCGCGAGGCAGAAAGTTGGAAGGGAAAGGCCTTATACGAATTGAGTAAGGCGACGAAGGCAGCAACTGAGTCATCAGGAATGATCGATTGAAGTTGAAGATTGAAAGATGGTCAAGCGACAAGGCGGTGAATCTCCCAAAATAAAAGGAAGCGGGAGGCCGGATTGCTCACAGAAAAAGTTGGCCTGTAGCAACGAACAACAGCAGCAGTGCGTACAGTGTGACGTGACACAGAAGATGCGATTATAAGAGAGCTCTCGCTTACACAAGCCCTTCCGTTTGGTATGCACTGATTTCTAGCAGCACCCAGTTGTGTTTTGGTGGGCGGTGACGGCTGGGCGATGTGGGAAAAGAGTTGATTTTCAACACAGTCTATGTGCAGGATCCGATGTTGTTTTTAACGTGATTGGATGAGTTTGAGAGAGTGAGACGGGTGGATTTCGCTATTGGCAGGGGTTTTCCGGGAGAAAGGGTATAGGCGGAATCAAGGTGTGTTGCTATAGTTGGAAGAATGTGTTATGGCATTAGCCAGGTCTTTCTTTGTGAAATCGTGATATACTGCCTTAGTAGGGATATGCGTGTGTGAATCAAAATCGTGGACGTGCATGAACCAGTACGAAAGTTACTCACACGAGTGTAAACAGGGGATGGGAGCAAGCCTGTATACAGCTTATCTATTTGATCAGTGCATACCAACAGTAACACTGAAGAAAGAACTGTAGCACCCCGATCGAACAAGGGAAATGGCCGAGTACAGACCTTTGTTAACGTCTCTGGTGAATTACACTTCTTTCGAGTTGCTTCTTCATGAGGTGGTGCCGTTGACTATAAGGGTAGAGCACGAGAAGGCCAAGATGGATACCACAGAGACTATGAAGGAGGTTGAATCAGCTTTTACAAATATACAAGATGCCAATATGAATGTTGATATCAGGGAGAACCTGTCACTTCCCCAAGCTGTGAACTCGCGGGCACTTCTCCACGTCAATGAGATGGGATTCACGGTTGGATATCGTCTTGCTATTCTTATTCTCCACTCCGACTCTACCGACGATACTGCTCTGGCCGAGCAGCCCACGAACATTCTAGCTATTGTCAAATTCATATGTCGATCGCTATGGAAAGCTCTATATCTCAAGCCAATAGATAATCTTCGCACAAATCATCGCGGCACATTCGTTTTGCTAGACACTTGTCATCGCACCACCAGCATGTTCGACTCACCACGGGGTGCCGCTGATACCGCAGCAAAGGCCAAACTATACTTGAACTGGCCTTGTGGTGTGATTAGGGGTGCGCTTATGGCCTTGGGCGTAGAGGCTTCCGTCGAGGCCGAATTGCAATTCCCTCAGGTGACGTTCCATGTTCATACCGCGGTCAATAATTAGAAAGGTCTGGAATCTCTAGAGGCAGTAAATTTAGATGCACCATTGTCACGGAGTCCATGCCCATCAACAACGACAAGTCAGACGAAGCTCTAATATCTAAAGCGGTCTTCAATGGTATTGTACCAGTTAGATTACTTGTAGTTATTAAATGATCAAAATGATCAAAATTATATATTTATGGAATCAACAGCTAACCTGATCGAGCGGCCATTGTTGATCCAGCTTGACCTAATGGAGAATCCTGATTATTCCACATGTCTCAATGAGGATGCTCGGTTTAAACCATTAGTCCGTAATGATATTATATGATCCGCTTTTGACATTGGAATTACCAGTTGATCCGCTCATCCCAAAAGAGTCAGTGGTTTATCCGCACATCCCGGAAGATTCAGTGCCTAGAATGGAACCGGTTAATGCGGTCGTTCCAAAACGGATTGTGGTATATCCGATTCTTTTGAAAGCGGCGAACGATATCCTAAAAGGGATGCGAAGATTATCCGATCACCGATCCCCGAAATTTCGACTTCAACAATCTCCGTGCTTCGACATTTCTACCACTGCTGTCTAAAAGCTCATCCAGCTAAAAGAAGTCCAATCAAGCGCTGAGTATCGGATAAAGATACGTCTCATTCACTTGTTAGCTTGAACTTGAACATACTTCCCCACATTTCAGCCTACTCTATCACCGACAGCTAACCTACGCAACCTACTCCTCCTTATAATGCAGCAAAAGCCACCCTCGCTCCTCCGTGTCAAACGGAAGCGCGGTGATGATCCTCTCCAGGCGCTCATATTAGAAGGCGGGTCCACTAAAAAGTCAAAGCTTGCCCAATCCTCTCCCGCCTTCTATTTTGCCCTTTCCCGTGCGGATGATGCCGTTCTCGAGGCACCGATCCTTGCGGAAACCCAGTCACATCACTTTGTTCTTCCTCATGATTCCAATGCTGAAGCCCAGCCTCAATCTTCAAGCCCACCCTCTCCGAAACTCAACCCTGCTCTCTACCAAATGATTGGCGAGTTGAATGTTTCTGATTCTCCTACCCCGCGCAGACGCCGCAGATCAAGCACCATGAATCTGCGACCCACACTCACTGAGCGGGATTCAGAATCGAAACAGGACGCGCAACAGCATTCACATCAGGAGTCGTACCTGGACTCACAATACGTGTATGATGTTTACAGGTTGACTTCGAGTGAGCCGTTCTCCTCCGCAAACCATCCCGTGTCTCAAATCGGATATATTCGTTTCTTTGATGATGACCTGACTCTTGCATCAGACGACGAAGCTCCTTCGCCGGCTGCGATTTCTGATAATGAGGATTCGAATGCCGAAGACTTTTATCAGAATGATTATCCTAGCGACGAAGACGCGGAGGGCTTGTACCTGCCTGAACTTGGGTTCAATAATGTAGAAGAAGACAATGACGAGTCCATCGATTGCGATTTTGACTTTGATAACAGCGACGACGACTCGCGTTTCTCGCAATCCTATTCACAATACGCGGACGCGGACACTGACCAAAACCAGTATCGCGATCGTATATTCGGCAAGCTACAAAAGATGATTGACGAAGCAGATGAAGAGTGAGATGAACCTGTGCCGGACCTTAATCAGTCCATGGAGGTTTCTTGCCTCAAGGGTACATAAGTTAACTGACCAGGACAGGAGAATAATATTACATGGCTACTCTAGGCGCTTGGATAAACAACGTCAAACCCAGACTTGTGAGGATCTGTGATACAGACAAGCAAGTGTTGAATTGTTCATTTTACAAACGCATGCCAATCTTTCCTACCAGCATGGCCGAACATAAACGTGCCCATCTCCCGGCACCGAAAAAGCTTGCTTCGAGTGGGACTGGTTCCTCGTCATGAATCCGGCCCATTTTGAGCTTTTACCCAAAAAACACAAGTGCGCAGAGCTCTGCTACGAGAAAAAGTATGGCGACAGCAACACCTGCTCGATATCAAAGTCTCCAGTCGCAGGAGGTTTGACCAATCGCACCGGGACGAAAACAGGAACAAATCCTTTGGTGAGCTTTTGAAGACTGTTGCGGTCGCCGTTCCAATCCTGGTCGTAAGGTTCGAGTGTTTGCAGGGTGGCTGATGTCTGCACGTATAATTGAGGATGGTACTGGTCAACAAGACGCATCACGGCGTGGTTTCCTCCATGATTTGGATTTGCCTCGTTCAAACACTTTTTAAGTTCACGTAGCTCATTTTGCAAGAACACCAGCTTCCGGTTGGTCCCTCTCAATGTTGTTAGAGCATCAGCCAAACCTGGCGACTCGGTAGCTTTGAAATACACCAATTGAAGTGATCTCGACACGAGCGTCTCCAATTCCGATTGCATTTCTCCCGTAATGTCTTGCTGATAAAGACGAACGAATTGTTGGCGCAAAAGACGGCCTAGTCGAGGCACGTCGCTCGCAAACGTCCAGTACAGATCGTGGACCGCTGCAAAGGCAATGTTTTCCGCATGCGCAGCCGCAGCGGTCAAGTACATGTGCGTGGCGTCAATGGAATGGACAAAGTTGGGAGCAACGCCATTACATTGCTTGCGGATATTGATGGGCGCCAAAGTCAGCGGCGCCGCAAACTTTATCGATTGAAGTGCAGTAGCCACGTTCCGGGTTCGTTTGCTTCGATACAGCTGCACTATAGGGAACCCAAGCGGCAGAGTCCATTTGAACGGGCGAGAGTGTTGCTGCGTGAATGACCTCTCATCTGTAGAGTCATAGGAAGTGCACACGCGGCGGCAGTTTGACACTAGCCAGCGCTCGATATGCTTGGCTTGTTGAAAAAGGGTCAGAATTGTTGTTAATACTGAACATGCAAGGTAATTGGCCACGGCAAAGTCAGTGGGCTCGGGTGTCATTGCTGTTTCAAACATGGAATGGTTACCACGCATTGCAAGAGTGTTAGGGGGATCTCGACCATCACCTTCCACTATATCGATCTCTTGCACGGCGGCGACTTCTTTGGCCCCATCAAGCTCCGGGGTTGATTCCCCTTTGACACATTTGCCAATCACAACGTCCTTAAGCAAGCCCATTTCCTTCATTTTCCCATATATTTGCCTCGACGCCCCAAACACAGACACCCCGTAGACCGTGGTCATAATGGTCTGCTTGATCAAGGATCGCGAGAGCATATTGTCCCTGACGATCCGCGTGGCCAAGGGATTGCCCTTTCCGGCGTCCAAAGCTACTTGATCGCGCACTTTATCGAGGACTTCAACGTAAACATCTCCGCGCGACTCGCCGGGCGGCGCACTCAAGTTGACTGCCGCAGCGCCGGTACTATCGCGACCTAAAGCTGCATAGTGTTGAAGACCATTGCATGTGCCATCTTGATGCACGGGGCAATGGGATATGAACGATGCCACGTCTTGGCCGCTTTCAATGTGTGCGGAGACGGCAGCCACCTCAAAGCATAATGCAAGTGTTTGCCAAGGCTTCTCTCCCTGGCGCCACCAGGAACCAGGGCTGTGAGGGTTTTTGGCCAGCGACAATATCTCTTGCCAGTGCGATTCAACAAACGCGAGGCGCTCAGCCATTTTCATTTTATCGTGTCCAAAGACCCCTACAAGCTGGTACTGGATCCAATCGAACCCGTCGTGTCCCAAGGGACGTCCCTCCCAGAACATCATGAGCGCACGCGTCGAATCATCCATATGATGCAGCAAAATCAGTGTCATCGGATATGCTCTGCCGCGGAAATCGACTTGATGGGGGAGGTAGAAGGCGTCGCCATTCGCATTGAGTGCTGCTGCGAATGAATGAGTATGTTCATATCCCGTACGCAAGCCATGCATTTCAATCCTTTCTGCCCGCGTTAATTTGCGGTCAGCCACAATAGACCGGTGCGTTGGCGGAATGGAGATAAACGCGGCCCCTTCACGCATGACACGATCGAAAACTGCGAATACTCGAGGATTTATCGCCCAAGGGATCTTGCCCAACAAGTCCAAGCCCTGATGGATTTGCTGGAGGCCTTTTGCGTTTGACATTGTCTCCGAACCAGCCGACCCGGCATTCTTATCATACGTGAACGGCTTGAGATCGAGCAAATATCCGCCACCGTTGGCGTGCCATTTCTTGGGAGGCACCAACATGGGCAAATAGAGCAGGTGGAAGGTGCTGACGCCGTCTGCAGCGAAATGTGCCTGTAGCCATGGATGCACAATGATGGCGCCGCTCTTGTGTATGCGGCCAGGGACTATACGATGAATGAAGGCAACTGGATTCTCACCCCAGAACTGTGGATCATCGCTACCCGCAAGTAGTGGTGACAAGAGCATATCTTGTTTCGCTGTTGCGAGCGTGGAAGCGCCGATGCTTATGGTACAGTGGGGCAACATGATTGCTATGAGGGCAGTGAAGAGGCTGATAAAGTCGTCATGACCATAGAGGGTCGGGATCTGGCTGAGCGCGCCGATGTCTCGGCGACACGCATGCTTGAACAGCAGCACAATGTCTGAAAGGAGCGACACCATATTTATACGACCGGGAAATGATGTCGCCAGGATCATCTGCGAAAGAATAAGCGTCACCAAAGTCGCGGGCTTGGCAATCGAGATCACAGCATGATACTGGCGGACAACCTCCTCGGCTTCAAGCTGCAACGACTTTGACAGAGACTCTGGGGGTTTCAAAAAGTCATTCAGATTATGCCGAGGCTGTACGCGCACATAAACCGAAGGCTTTGGAGTACTATCAGCCTTGGCATCACTTCGTTCAAAATCCTCCACATCCAGATCCAGCAAGATTTTGGTGATGCTCTCAACACTTTTCTCTAGCCATCTGAACAAGTCCCTTTGGTGCTGCGCGCGGAAGCGAAACACCAGGGCAGTGTGATTTTTTGAGGTGTCGCTTTCGAGTCTGACCATTGATAAGCAATTCTCCTCAATAGACAATTCACGAGCACGGTTGTGCAGCAAATACAGATGCATGAACTCTGCTTTGTCGTGCTCATTCATCGAGGAGTAGATTTCGTACATTGGTTTCCCTGATTGTGTTTTGTCGTAGCCAGTAAACCTCGTGCGCGAGACGTAGTCGCACAATTCAGGGTAACTGACGAACCCATATGCATCCCGTTGGGGTCGGGCTGTGGCGGGAGGAAGCGATGACGACAGTTTATCGTACAGTTGAACAACAGATGTACCAGATTGCAATTGAATACTAGCACGTCTGACTGTGACGGGGACAACATCGGGCGTGGTACCACTAGTTGCTTCCACTGATGGACCTCTGAGGTTCAGGTCCGGTTGCGACCTGCGCAGCAGACGTTTACCGCTGAGAAGTCTCGCAATCCTACATATCTCAAAGAAGGAGGCTTTGTGCATACCATCTAACGAGTCGAGGAATGCGCGTGGCTCAATCGAATGGACCTTACAAACATTGGCAGCGAAATGGCTATACAGCACACGCGCAAGTTTGGAGGATGCGCTGGTTTCAAAATTCTCAATGATGCATTGGAGGAATTGATAAGCAATGTCTTGATGCCCGAGAGTCTGCTTCAACTGGCCATTCTTTTTCAAGTATACAACATAGTCATCATGTATCAATTTGAGCAAGTGGATATCTGGAGATTGTTTGAGGAGAAGCGAGAGACAACGCGCATAGAATGACGGGAGAAGCACAAAGTTGGAGAGGGCTAGGCGAGCGCGAGGAAGGTTTCGCAGAGACACCGCCAATAGGAAGGAGTTCAACCAGCGACGATGACGCAAATTCGTGAGCGATGCAGTCGAGCTCAGCGACCGTTTCGCACAGGAGCATGAATGAGGTACCCAGCCATTGCGGGTTTCAAGGGAATCGACCAAGCTTAAGCTCAAACTTCGCTTCAGTTGACTGTTCAAGATGTAAAGTCGAGGTATAGGCACCGTTCTCCCAATAGATTCAATCTTCAAAGAGTACCATGAATTCTTCCGTGATATTCGTTTCAAGCAATGCATATATGGACCACCGCCGCCACTGAAAGAATTGTCCTTCAGGCCCAATCTCTACCAAAGCTCACAGTAGCCATCTCATCTCATCTCATCTCATCTCATCTCTCTCTGGTGATGAGTCATCTCTTACATGACGCTACCATGTTGTTATCTCTACGATACGGCGGCATGGATCAGTGGGCGCGGCTTGCCCGAATTACTCATTGGAGTTCCAATTAGCAGGCATTGAACTGGTGGCACTGCTTTGAGAGCGACGTAGTAGAGAAAGCAATGAGTTGTGTTAATTTCACCCGTTCTTTGGCTTCCAAAGCAACCAGATTCGTTCCAACTACGGGCTATTACCCTGTTGGATATTCAGTTGGAGGCATCCATTGTGGTATCAAGAAGAATCTGGCATTTGACTTGGCTCTTCTCAAGAACACTGCTGAGACTTGTGCTAACGCTGCCGCCGTTTTCACAAAGAATAAGTTCAAGGCTGCGCCCATCCTCGTATCCAAAAAGGTCTTGGAACGCACGGGAGGTCATAATATCAATCTGATTGTTGTCAATTCTGGCAATGCCAATGCTGTCACTGGCGAGAAGGGCTTTGAGGATGCCATGGAAATGGCTCAGGCTGCGGATCCGTCATCGCATCCTCCTTCGGCTCTCGTCATGTCCACGGGAGTGATTGGCCAGAACTTACCGATTGACAAAATCATTCAAGGAGTCCCTCGCTTGTTCAAAGCTTTGGGTAGTGACCACGACCATTGGTTGCAGTGTGCCCAGGCTATTTCAACTACAGATACCTTCCCCAAACTCGCAAGTGTAAAGTTCTTTGTAAATGGAAAAGACTACTCAATCGCAGGTGTCGCCAAGGGGGCAGGAATGATCTGTCCCAATATGGCAACGATGCTTTCATTTATGGCCACTGACGCCCCTATTTCAGCTGGCGCGTTGGATAAAATTTTGGGACATGCCTCAGATCGCTCTTTCAATTGTATCTCTGTCGACGGTGACATGCTGACGAACGATACCGTCGTTGCAATTGCAAACGGTGCTGCTGGTGGAACGGAAATCACCGAAACCGGCTCCGAGTTCGTGGCTGCGCAAGATGCGTTCACCGCCCTTTCACAGAAATTGGCCCAATTGGTGGTGCGTGATGGTGAAGGCGCTACAAAGTTCATTGAAATTACCGTCAACAATGCACGCACCTATGAGGTCGCATCCCAAGTCGCGCGAGCAGTTGGGAATCTGATGCTTGTGAAGACTGCCATGTTTGGAGAAGATGCTAATTGGGGTAGAATTGTATGCGCAATCGGTTATGCTCCCGGACCTGTCACAGACGATATAATCCCCAGCGAGGTTCTGGTTCAATTTGCGCCTCAGGATGGACTGGAACCGCTCCTTGTGTTCAGCAAGGGCGAGCCGCAATTGGTGGATGAAGCGCGCGCCCTGGAGATCTTGGCAAGCGAGGAGATTAACATTATAATCGATTTGGGAGCTGGCGGTCAGCTGGCATCGTTCTGGACGTGTGACTTGTCTCATGAGTATGTTACAATCAACGGAGACTATCGGAGTTAGAGGCATGATTGTGATGGTTGGAAGCGTCCCAGCCACAAAGCCCGCCAAAGTTTAAGACTCGCTTTATGAAATGCTACTGGAATCTTTCTACAATAGAAGCTTTGGCTTGGAAACGCATTGCATTAACTTTAGAAACACCAGCTAGTTCTCTGTATGAAGAACACACTTTGTGCTTGCTCGGCATGCAACATTAGATCCTTATATGAAGCCATCCCTCTACAGCAATTCTGCATATAAAGATAAAACTTTTCCTTATACGAAGCCATCCCTTTTTACTAACTCTGCATATAGTGACACACCGGCTCCTTGTATGAAGACATCTCTGCATATAGTGATCCATCTGTTCCTTATACAGAAATCGAAGGAGCCTCCGTGAAGCGAATCAGAATTCTTTCTTACGCGGTTTGGCTTTGAATCCGGTTAGGCAAACGCTCGTCGATGGCTCCGGTATGCTCCATTCTGGAACTCCCCCAGATTGATATGGGGTCTCTGCCTGAATGGAGGACAATCTATTGTTTTGTGCTTCGTGTCAATCTTCAATTGCGTCCTAAAGCTCCGGACGTCTATCATGTCACCGATTTTACTTGTAATTCTCAGATCGCGGCAGGGAGACCCGCCGTTATGGTTCATGACACTCCTATCGATGATGACCAGGTCTTTACACTTGACGTCTTTCGTGCAAAGACAACCAAGATTTGCGATGCCTATCAAGCCAGAACGGGCATGCCCCTTGGCCTTACGCAAATGATCGTTGCCCAACGCACATCCACTCGGATTGCAGATCGAATGCTTCTACTCAAGGTCGATGTGAGCCTCAAGCTTTTCAACGGCGTTCTTGAGTGCCGCACGGGAAATATCGAGGTCGTTGCCAAGAACGATCCCAGCCCTTATCTTGGAACTTTGTTCTACAACATGTGTCGCTATTTGCCAGCTGAATTTTTCACAAAGCTGCTACCTCTTTCCGAAATGATCATACCTGAGCGTTACTGGCAGGAGATGTATACAGACCAACCTAGATCACAAGTCGAGAAGTTCGCTCAATTGCAGAGGGCAGCACAGGGGCAGGCGGCGCGGGATGCCAAGGTGCATGCGCCGCCCTTACATCTGGATAGCGAGCATCGCGGCGATTTAGTCTCTAGTCCCTTGCTGGAAAGGGAAGATCGGAATGAGTTGAACCGAGGGTTGAGAAGAGATGATCGAGAGAAAGAGAACCAAGAAGCTCCAGGACATATCGCAAAGAGATTGCGGTCGAATGTGCATCATCCCAAAACGTCAAGTGTATCAGGGTCCCGCGTGACGAATGTTACAAATCCGGATGCCTCAAGAATCAGCCTTACAAGACACAACGAACCTCCGTCTACGAATACCGTCACAACACGATCAGGCGCCCAAGACGTGTCGTCAGATTTGCGGACTGCTGGACCTTCATTACCAAGTCATGTACCTGATACTACAAACCCAAACCGACTGTCGGCTAATCCGCCGGTGGGAGCCCCAATGCGCATTTCGCACAACATTAATTCTGAATCTGCCAGCCCTTCAGTCGATGAGGCAGCGGGCTCTGTGGCAAATGATAGAACGGCTAGCGTCTCAAATGACGAGGCACAAGATTCAGCTGAAAATCACAATACCAAAACCCCCACAAGTACAGGGCAGGTCAATAGCAATCTCTGGACCGTCTCTGAACTAGCAAGACTCGCGGATAATGTTATCACGTCAAGAATATACAATGTGCGTGCACGACTAGCAGGTACTATCCCGCAGAACTGGTCTTTCATATGCCCCAAACTGTACGAGTTCTCGCCCATAGCGCGTGAATATGTGCTCACTGATCCTCGTCCCCGGGGCCTCGAATTGATTCTTGTTGACGAAAACGTCGAGGGCCCATTACTTGACCAAGATCAATATCTCAATGTCTATATTCCTGGGTGCGATATCTATCCGTTTTTCGAAATGACCAGTATCGAAAATTTCTACGTGGCTTCAGAATCAGCTAATCGATACTATCAGGCATTACTCGCTCGTCCGGAGCCCTTCACTATCAGCCTCGTACGAATGCACTCGCCCGACAACCGCAAACATCCAATCATGGTATGGTTGCCTCACAATTGCACTATCGACAAGCTATTGAACGGCTAAAGAATATGGGAGCCTCGTAAGAGCTTTTCAATATGCGTTACTAGTCACATTCTATCGTCTACTAAAAGGTGCGTGAGCGATTCGGGAAATGGAAAGTTGACCCTGAGGGACGTCGAACTCGAAATCGGGAATCTCGCCAATGATGCAACTTCGTAACAGTCATTCATTTGGGATGTCTTGGCTCACACGTTTGGTGAGTCCGTGTCCATGGTACGAGAACTGATGGACCTGGATCCACACTTATTAAAAGGCTATTCACACTCAGTTACTTTGCTTTGTTTAAATGAAAACATGCTTTGGTCAATGCCCGACAACTTTCTGGCAATCTCCACAATTGGCCACGGAAGAGCGCGGAACACGGGTATAAAGTTGCCATACATGGGTAGTCTCATTTCGCCGCGCATTCCAAGAAGAATGGCGCCGACGACGCGGCGAGCAACGTACTGTGGGTCCAATTCCGGCGCAAAGAGATTTGAAGGGGTTTTGACTCCATTGAACATTGGGGTCTGAAGCTGCCCCGGGCATACCAATAAAGTTTTGACGCCCGAGACATTGGCAAATGGCGGCCCCAATTCGTATGTGAGCAGCTCGTGCAAGGCGATGAGCCCCGACTTGCTCGCCCCGTATGCGCTGAGACGCGCAGGCAGCATGTATCCGAGCACCGAGGCGACAGTGACGACGTAACCGCGGCGCAGCGCGATCATATCGGGCAAGAACACCTTGATGGTATAAAAACTTGCTAGCAAGTTGATCCTAATGGTGCGCTCGATATCAGTATAGGGCATGTCCAACAAGGATTGGCCGGTTGCGATCCCTGCGTTGTTCACTAGTACGGTGGGGCTCCCAATGTCTTGTTTCATGAGTTGATGAACACGGTGGAGCAGGTGTCTATCTGCGACATCACAAGTATAGTATGTCACGGACGGGACGGGCTGCACAGGAGCCACAACATCCAAGACAACCACTCTTCCCGACTGGCGAGCGAATTCGCACACGAATTCGTGTCCGAGACCGCTAGCACCTCCGGTGATGACAACAATGTCAGAATGAGGCTCGTAACAAGTTCCAAAGACTCTCTTGGAAAGAGCACGGAAGTGAAGATTTATATGGTGGAGGATATGTCGAGGGATCGTCATAAAGAATAAGAGAAATTCGGTCTCCAAGTCTAGCAGAGGGCTACCGGGACTACAAGCGTGCAAAGTTTTGCATATCGGAAGGAGGCATACCAGATTAATGAGAGACATGATATTTGATCAGACAATAACCACAAGACTTTTCACGATCTATTTTGCCAATTAGAGGCAGGAAATCGCACTAAAATCTATAGATATTGTTTATAATGTGGTGACATTCTAGAGGGGGGAGCTAGGGATGCTTAGCCTGGGAACTGATTTCAGCGAGGTTTTGTGAGGAGCCTTCCTTGAATTTGCCGAGACATTCTCAGTAGTTTAGTGAGGATTTTTTAAAATGTCCCTAAATCCTTAGTAAATTCTCTCGCTAAATCAACATGTGCGCGGGCACGCTGAAAAAATTGAAGCCAGATCGAAAAAATTACTCTCCATTAGATCCACAACTCAAAGGATTCACATCTTCACAAAATGAGTGGACCTGCCGCAATGTTCAAGACGCTTCCACGCTCACAAGTGTTGAAACAGATCGCACGAGCAAATATCATATCTGGAACCCCGGCAACCGCTTTCCGTCTCGATCTGAAAAAGGTCTCTCGATTGGAATTGGTGCTTGTCCAAAAGGTTCACAACTATGCGTCAACCGGACTCAAGAACTTTTGGCGCCAGAACTTGCCTACTCTTCGCTTCCACAATGACGATATTGAATTCGTTATGACGAGGTATGGTGTCACCAGCAAAGAAGAACTCGCTCAAATCGTGTCCAAGATTATCGTACACTCTCCAGATGGGACCAATCTGCAGATAAATTGCGCTAATGTGGATGCTCCTGGTATTTTGGACCTTGTCGTTAAGGCGACCAATGCTGTCTCTATACCTGAGCTGGATATTCCTTCCATCGAGACGCCACAACAGTACATTCAAAAGAATTAAACATGTAAACAGCTGCAAGTTGCTCATCTCAAGTTCGGCTCCTACTGATGGGGGAGAGAAAACTAAGTAGCGCAACTTGCTCAGAAGCCTCAAGTACATAGACCCTCAAACAATCAATAGACCCAGGATTTAGAAACGAACGCATTACCAAGTCGTTGAACGAAATCGAATTCCATAACTATCAAATTGACGGATTTCATGCCGCTGCTACACTTGAGGCACTCTCGGGCATTCGAAAGAGTCGTGAATGCAATGAAATCGATATGCGTAATACTATAAATAGTTGTGAGTATGGCTAAGTTCCATCTCACATATGCTTGTAATGGACAGGCCCAGAATGAGCGAGCCTTCTCACAGTTGTAAGAACTGGAGTAATGCTTCCTTCCCCTTTAATTGGACCATGCGTTTAATCACGCGCAAGTCATGCAATTCGTGTTGCTCTAATGCGGGTGCTTTAGTGGCTGGCACGGTGTCAACAAGATCGCCAAACCAGTCGAGATTCAGCGGCTCAGCTTGGCTCATCTGTAACAACGTAGTGGCCACAAGATTGTCTTGAGTTTCCTCAATTTCTGCCTCGCGGTCGTAGGCCGTTGTGGCTGAGCGCGGCGACTCGTGATGGACTCTCGTGATGAAATCAAGCACCACCAGGCGTTCCGGAACTCGGTAAACAAAGGGTGCGCATGTCTCGAGAAGCAGCGCAAAGCTTGGTGTCGTCTTGGCCAACACGCCAGTTGGAGTGAACCTGCTCAGCACGAGGGATCGGGTTCCATCGCCCAATTCTACGGGTGGATCTTGAGTATTCTCCTCGTGTTGTCGAGCAACAAACGCTGCCAATGTTGGCCGATTCGCGGCAGTATAAGGCTCGCCGTCTCTGATCAAGATATTGAGATTGGGTCGGCGGTCATTTGAGCTGAGCTCTTTCGGGGCGCATGCCTTGCGGATGAACTGATTGTGCAACGAAGAGTCAACGACCACCGAGGATTTGAGCTGTCTGAAACGGCTGGAGCCCGCCATGTCGTCGGTATGCAAGGGACACTTCCAGCGCAGGCCCATTGTTTTGGGCGCACACATGGGCTCCGGGACGCAATCAAGATGCCAGCATTGGGGACAATATTCACAGCGCAAGAGGGGGCTCGTAACGCTGTTATGCAAGCCCGAGAGGCCACAGCGATAGCACAAGTATGGGGACCCGTCCTTCTTACATAGGGAATCAACTTCTAGGTCGACGCAATAGTTGTGACCTGGGATCTGGGCCAGGGTCAGTTTATTTGGGCGGCGGAAATCATCGTTGGTGTAGTCGCCTCGAGGGTCAGACATGACGCCCAAGAAAGTATCTTCTTGGAGACGACACGGTAATGTGAACTCGCTCGGGTTTGTCAGAGCAAGTGCCGCCAGGAGTGGTTGGAAAAGACCAATATCTCCCGGGGGTTGTGACTCCGGCTCACATTTGCGGCAATGCCAGTCGCCCAGAGGCGGCTCTTCGAATGGGGGGAAGCAGCATTCAAAGTGAAACAGTCGGGGACAGGTCTCACAGCAAATGAACGTTCCTGGCAATCCACAGCGCGCGCAAAAGTCGTCGTTTTCGGTGGCGGCATCATCGCCTGCCGGAGGAGCCGCAGCAGGCTGCCGCGGGACCAGAGCGGGCAGCGCGTTGGCAAGCCCCACAGCCTTCTTTTGTGGCGACAATATGACTTTGATACGTTTTGGGTGCGTGGATGGGCGTGCCGAGTCTTTAAACTCTGTCGGATGTTGTGCGGGTGTCTTTGGGCTTAGGTGAAGTTTTAAAGTCTGGCGATGGCGGATGTGGCTGGGCTTGGTGACTTTCTCGGCCACCTTAGTATTGAGGCGGTTATTAAGACGGATCATAAGTCTGGAATTGTCCGGCGGCGCTTCGGCGTCCACAGAACCCTTTCGTATTGGCCAACAAGATTCCTTTTTTATTTTGGGTGGAGGCAGTTGTTCTAGTGAGTAGCCTGTGTAGGATGGGCTACTTTGAGCTAGCTCCGGCTCGACGAACCCCGCTTTGGTATCCTGGGGATGGGGCCCAAGCGATGGCACATGAGCGATGACATTATTTCCGGAATCTGATCCGACGATGCGACCACTCCTGCGCTCAGGCACTGGTTTAGGATCCTCCTTGAACAAGGGCGATGCCTTTAGTTTGGAGTCTGGTACATTGGTCTTTGCTACTCTGGTCAGTTTCGAGCGAGGGACAATTTTTTGTTTCGACAACCTTGTTGATGACTTGCGAGAATTCTTTCTCGAAAGCAAGTCCAGATCGGTTTTCACGGAACAATCGGGCAGCACTGAGCTCTCTTGCACGCGGTCCGAGACCAAGGTGTCTGAGCCAGTCATGAAGGTGACACGGGGACAAGGGGTTCTCAAATGAGCGGAAGAAGATGATCAACTCCTGGCAGCTTTCGATAAAAAACAGCAACGCCAACGACGAACGATGCACGAGCGACAAACGGAAGAATAAGCAGAGTCGACAACGTATAAGCGACAGGCAACAAGCAAAAGGCAACAAGCGTTACAATCTAAACGCCGGAATAGTCGGCGGTCCTTATCAAAAATTTCCACGCCTTGGAAGCAAAATCGTACTCTTACAATGGAATCTGCCTCAAATTTCGAGTTCGCTCAACGAGAATTTTTTTAGAAATGGAGTCACCATGTAATGTTCAAGATTGACGTTGGCACCAAGCCAGCAGAACATCTCTCATGAGTCTTATATGTTGTTTCAAGTATATAGTAATGAATTGGGCTCCCACGCCCCATTTAGCTGATGCTTTAATCGAATTTTCTTATCATTTCCATGACAATTGGGTTTCTTCGACTTTTACTTACTTTCCTTTTCCTTCTTCAAAGGCTGGGCCAATAACTGGTCGATCTTTTCGTCAACACTCTTGGTGGTTTTGTACAACTCAGGGTTGAATTCAGGCAGGGAGTACTTGACGATTCCATTCTTGGTAATTCCAAAGGTCGTCAAGACCTGGGCGACATACTCGCCTTCCTTGGCTCCGACAACTTCGTAGGGCAACACCACGTTGTGGTTGCATGCCTCGACCAAACCACCGCGGGCTCTGGAGTTGTCCTCGAACTCGCGGATGTTCACGGGGAAGAGGCCGCTCAGGTGCTCGCGGAGATCCGCCAACGTCTTGTGCGACATCTTCATCCGAAGCGCATATTGGTTTCCAGTTAACTTGTAGAGCGATGTGCGCAAGTCGGTCGAGCGCACTTTCCCGTTGGGCGCGGTCGTCATCAACACATCAAGGGCGTAGACTTCGTTTTCGGCAAACTTGAAGGTATCCATTTGCTTGCGGTTCTTGGGCAGAGGGTTGAGAATGATCTCGTGGTCGCCATACATGACATTGCGCAGCTGCAGGTGGGACAACATATCCTCCACAGCCGCAACACCGTATGCGGAGGCGACCTCATCGACGATATCGGTGACGTTCCAATTGGTCTTGCCCGGAACAAAAGTGCGGATAGCGGCTTCAGATGCAACCCACGTAGCATGCATCAAGTCGGCGATGGGGCCGTCAACAGGCTTAGCAGGCAGGGCGCCAACCACGACGGTCTCGGCAACGATTGCCGGGTGACCATCGATCTGGGCACCCAACATAATGGACACAACGTCGCCCTCCGTAAGAACAACGTTGGACTTTTCGGACTCCAGGATTGGAGCCATGTGAGCAACAACATGGTTGGGACTAATAGTGGTGGGGAAGGCAAGACCTTTCATCATTGACTTATTCTTCTTTCCCGAGAATACGAGCGAAAGCTCCTTTCTCATGAATTCATCGCCGGCCACGCAGAGATCGTAGGCCGTGGCACCTGGGACACAGAGGCCAGCGACGTGGCGAAGAGCACCGTTCGAGATGGTTCCGGCGGTCTTGAGCTTCGACACAACGTCGGAAGATGCGATAGAGTAGTCTAGTATAGTTAGTATCACAGCCAATAACAACACAAGAAAGCCGGGATCGGCCGGGCCATCAATGCGAGGAACGTACCTGTAACAGTGGCCATGGTGGTCGGGTCAAATCAGGAGGAGAAGAGGCTCTCAAAGCCGAAACTTTTCACTTTTTCGGTCGTTGGCAGCAAACCGCTCACGCTTCCGTGGCAGGCCCGTTGCTTCCCACCAAAAGGGCTCCAGACTCGATTGAACCGATATAGGGACCATTGGAGAATACAGCCAAGTGTCAGGTCAGTGGTGGAAATGTCTTTACCGATTTTCATGGTTTGTTTAGCTCATTTTTGCGAGTTACACGGCCCTTCTTGCGTTATTTGTACTAGTCATACCACTCAGGTTCCTCCGGATCCTCAGCAGGCATCGGCGCTTCCTTCGTGTGCCTCTTGTACCTTGGTATTTCCCGAAGAAAAGTCTCAGTTGATTTCTCAAGATTCGTCCGCGAATTCTGATAAAGACGGTTTATACGTGTCTGCCGCAGCTCCGCCGGCGCCCTATCGCCGACTGGTCTCGAAATTAGCTATTGCCTCGCTACTGGTAGAATCTTCCCTGTACAATAACCCCACCTTTCATGGGAATCCTCGCGATGGCTACTGCATCCACAGAATCTTCAAGCTAAACGATACTACGGCTCGTGGCCAGGAAAGGAAATATGCACTTCTTGTGATTTGTGACCTGGAATCAGCGCTTCTCGCCCAATGGCTGATTATCTCACTCTACCTTGCTCAGATCACAGCCCTCATCTCAGAAAGCGTTGCTTCGGCGGCCACTGGTGGACCAAATCAAATATTGAAGGAGCCGTATCTCCGTCGCCTGGCTAATCGGCCCCGTCTGTTAACCGATCTCACCAATGATCCATTTCTCTTTGCTAAATTACACCTTCTACACCAGGAATTGCTCAATGATATCACCAAATAAGATTCCCACGCTTTCGAATGAGCGGGCTCATACGGGGCATGGATAGTATACTTTCCCTAAATCCAATCACTAAATCACAAACATTGCCCGTAAGCTATAACTGTTCATAAGTCGATGCTACTTCGATTGGCTTGTTCCCATTGCGGAAACTGATGGCCTTGCCTATGGTTGAGGGCTTGTCCATTACCAGGATAATCACATCGGCCACATCTTCTCTCGTCACCGTTCCTGCGGGTTCATCCAATGACTCGAAGAAGGTGATTTTGCCCGTGCCCTTCTCGGTATTCAATGATGTTGGGCGTAAAATCGTGTACTTTAACTTGTCGGAGAATTCATTAATGAGAATACGCTCGGCATAATGCTTCGCAATCATGTAGTCGCGCAAACCGGTCTTGCTGAACTTGGCCCGGTTATCTGCGGACAATGCACTGACAAGAATGTAGCGCAAAGATCCTGCCGCGGCGGCACCTTCGTATGTTTTGACAGTGCCGTCCAAGTCAACACGCAAGAGACTTTTGCCTTTCGAGCCGGCCGTATACACCACGACATCGTGGCCCGTACACGCCTTTTCAATGTCCTCTACGCTGGCATCCTCGATGTTCAAGTTGATGGTCGTGAGCTTTGGCCCTCCGATTTTTTTCATTTCTTCAGCTTGCTCGTCATTCCGCACTACGGCTGTGACTGTCAGGTCAATGCTGAGTTTGCGGATAAGGTGCTGTCCTACTCCTCCGTGCGCTCCGAATACAATGGTCTTGAGACTAGTCATTTTAAATGCGGGGGGCTCGCCGCTCCATGGGGCGGCGTGCCTTGACTATTTATTCTATCAAAGGTTGCTACTCTACTGCACATTGGACGTGTGGGGGGTGTCGGCCATGGCGTTAGGTCTCGATTGTGCATTGTCACCTGATAATTCCGAACTATTGGAAGAATGCACACACTTGTTGTCCCGCCATCTTTATGGGTTCAGCCAATGTATACACGTCAATAGTTCTTTGGCCTATAGCGTAGGATCCCGAAGGCGTATTAGGGCCGTGGTTTTGTTCAAGTAGGCGTAGCACCTCATTGGACATCATGGGACGCACCTTGTTCAGCGCCGTGGCAAGGGTGATGTGATAGATTTTGTGAGAGTTGGGCGGAGCGAATTCTTTAACTTGCGAACCTGATCCTGAGAGTGTACCGCCGCCTGATTTTGACGAATGTAAATCACCGCTCGATAGAACCACAGGGTTAACATCCTTTTCGTGGTCCTTCAATGCCAGTGCTGTCGCAATTGAAGAGCTCTCTGATTCGGGAGATTTGATCAGCAATCCTGACAAAAAGGCCGATAATCCAGATTCATCTGTTGGGGGTTCATCATTGGTCGTTTCGGCTTGAACGTCAGCTATATCTTCTGCCTTGTCCCCGGATTTCCGTTGAGCCGTTTTCAATTCACGCACTGAGGGGTCAGCTTTCAACTTTTCATCGTCGGCTTGATCGACTTCGGCCGTCCCAAAGTAAATCGCCTGCTCATCTGGTCCGTTTATTTGCCCAATCTCGACTTCTAAGCATGCAAGTTCATTATGCGACACCACGATCCTGGTGATTGTCACGTCCCCGAAACATTTTAATGGCTTAGTCGTGTTTGAAACGGCCTTGCCAACGTTCAAATCCGCTAATAAGCGCTTCCACTGTGATTTGCGGCTGGGCGCGTGGCGAGCCTCCGCCACATGAGCTAAAGTGACGTGGAAGGTTCGCTGTAGGCGCTGATCATTGTTCATGGCCAGCCATTGCTGATCGTCGGCGAGGACTTTCTGAATTTCGGGCATGAAAGAAGATTCCACGCCTAGCGCGATGTACGAAGGAGGCTTAGGGGCAGTCGCCCCTTTACTTGTCCCCATCATTTTTGTGAAACCTGGTTTATGAGCTAAGGCCTTCGCAAAGGCCGCATTGACTTGTTTTTTGCTGGGTTTGTTGGGGATCAAGTGTGGATAATTGGCGGAAATCCAGTTGATGATCGTATGGACGTTTGCGAGCGATGGGTCCTTGGTATTTGCGTCAGGTACAAGTTGAAGCGATATCACATGGTCGAATCGGGCATCTGGGTCGTGCTTAGTGTCGATAGGTTGATACCTGCCCATAAACCCACGCATAATCCTCTCCGCCAAGGCAGCATCAGACTGGGCTTTTATAGACTGATGGTCATCACCGCGCTTCAAGACACGGTCCTTGGTAGTTTTCCACCAAACGGTGCGGTCGACATCTCCCACGAAATCCACGGCCACCATATCGATGAGACAATTCCCCAACTTCTTAGCGCCCTTTGAGGCGATGCCATCGAGCATGTTGAGTCTTTCGCGACGCAGAGAGTTGTTGCGGTCAGCCAAGACTATGGGAGCCGTCACCAACGCATTAACGCACGCTTCAGCCAATTTGACACGACTGTTGTGACTGATATCATCGTTTTGTAGGTGGTTCCATTCAGAAAAGAGGATTTGCAATGTGTGGAAAACGGTGGTTTTGCCGCAACCTATAGTCGCAACGGGGACAAACACGAGTTTCTGAGCCGGAGAAGCCAGATCGCCGGAGTCATCGGCAATAGATAATAGAGACATTCCCGAGCTGAGCTTGAGCGATTCGATGAATGCAGTGCGCACCTCGATTATACCATATCCATTCATGAATCGTTCACGACGACCGGGCTCTTCTGTGAGCCATTTTGCAGCATACTCAAGGTACCTTTGAGTGATTGACGCATGAGTCTTGACTCGGACAGGAGCGGGACGCTCGAGACCACTAGTTATATACGCACGAGTAACCTCTCGAAACTGCCGGTACAACAAGTAGGGCTGTTCAAACTTGTATTTGAAAAAAAAATCGTGGTCTCTCATCGTACATCGAATCACAAATCCTTCGACTTCCCGGTTGTCGAATGTTCCTGTCAAGGCGCATTCATTTAAGAAATCAAATAAAGTTGCACAGTCCTCGTACACTAGACTTTCGACAACACGAAAACCCCACTCCTGAGCGAACTGGTTCACAATAGGCATGGGAACTGTATGAAACATCCTAGTATTATAGTTGAGCCCGTGCAAATACAAGCCGGCATCTTTTTTTGCGTAGGGAAGAACATGTTCTTCAAAAGAATCGTCGCATAATTCAGCAACAGCCGTGACGTTATTGTCATATAAAAAAGTTGCTAATTCCACAAGAGAATGGTCCACCGACTCCAATTGAAGAGCCAAACGCTCCTCTCCGGCAACAGCATGGTTGCGAGTAACATCTCCCTCACGAATGCCCGTGGAATGCTTTGAAGTGACTAGGATTTTGCCACCTGGAAGCGCTCCTATGAGGATAATGCAGCCATTCTCCTTGAGAGTGACGGTGTATGGGCCCTTTGACTGTTCCAATAAATTGGGATATTTCGTCAGAGACACCTCGCCAACGTTGAAAAACTTATCGTAGCCTCTAGCAACCACAGTCTCATCATTATAGGTGAAAAGCCCGCGTGCGTTACAAGGCAAGACGCACTTTGCGGAATAATCCCATTCATTGAATTTCCAGCTCGATACTTGGAGATCGGTGCCATTTACAGTGTATAGTGATCTCTTTGCCCTTCCGCTCTTTCTCAATTGAGTAGCATTATTGAGATCGATACACAATGACGTCTCATCTGTCCTTCCATAAGCGCGATCAAAGAGCATAAGAGTGTTCCAGGTCATTGCAATAGTGCGGAAAATGCATCTCACGAATCTCCAGGGATCGCCGGCTGATATTTTTTCGGTAGGGTTCAATGTATTGCAGAATGGATGTTACGAGTCTTCACATCACGCCTGGGAAATCAGAGGACACTCAGAGGGCACCAGCTTATATGGGCTATTTGGAACAGGCGAGCTTCCATTGACTTTGTCACTGTCCTTTGCAAAGTGATTACATTGTGGAAGACAGACTCTACAAGCCCGAAATGACTTCTTTTGGATGAGCCACAAAGATCTGAGGCACAGCTGGGGTCTAGATCGCTGATGTTCGCTGGCAAAGACTCGCTATCATAAGTGCGCGTTCGATGCCAAAGTTTCTTTTGATATACACAGCCTCAACGAGTTTATCGCCAAGTCCTTGACTTCCTCCTCCTGCGGTTCCGGGGATCCATCGCTTAACACGTGATGCCATCAGCCTATATTTTCCTCATATAATATTTTAGGGGCGGGAAACGAACAGCTTCAAATGCGATGCCTTGATTCTAGTATTAAGAGATGAGAACGTGGCGAAGAAGCGAGATCTCAGGTTCACTCGTAAGGGCTTCGAGTCTTCTATGTGATACAATGAGCTTGGAGAGACCTTCAGATTGGAGCCCGGAATATTGAGGCGTGGCCTCTTGCCAACCGTTTGCCCAATACTCCTATTCACATAATGGTTGCCTATCTCATTTCTTTTGTTTATTGTTCAATCCTCGACAATCCTCGTTTCGCTTAACAATAAATATATATTCTGCATAATGACTTAATCGGGACTCAGCTAACTCATCAAGCCACCGTGACCCGTTTTATATTTAGTGGCGATGGTTCCTGTTCACAAAGACTCCTCGCCGTAGTTTCAAAGCTCTTTTTGATTTAACCTTGGAATCCTCGATTTGATCACTTCCCTCGACTATCGCAGGATATCGTCCCTTTCGACCCTTCCATCCGTCTGTTGAAAGCACCTCCGCGAACCTTATCTCCGCTCAAGATCCTCGCCTTTCTCAGTCATACTCAACGTCGGATAACCAAGTGGCTGCCACTCTCTTATCTGTACAAGTATATTCTCGCAGCCTCCTTTCCGTCGTCATATTGATTCCCGGCATTGGCTGAAATCTTCACCCCCAAATTCCCTTTCCACTCTTGAAACTTTATCATGTCATCTACACTCCCGTTTTCGTCCGTTCCGACCGAGGCAGCGTCTCTGTTGAGTCAAGTCACGAAACTGCTTTTCGACATGTATGCCACGGCAACCGAGCCGGCCGCTCAGAGTTCGATCCAGCGTGCTCTACAAGGAGCACAGCTATCTCTCTCCATGATCGAAGGTGAGCGCTTTTTGGCTACTGCCAGCGGCGCTGACGCCCAATACGTTCCACAAGTTGTTTTAGCATTGATCCAAGGAAGTCAAATGTTGGATTTGTTGATCAATGGTACCAATTGGTTTGATACCAAACTCAACCTTGGTGTCAACGCCCTCTTCACTGCACTCTTTGGGGCTCTCGCAGTAGCACAGATGGGTCTTTTGATATGGCTGCGCTTCCTCTACTTTGGCCTTTGCTTGTTTTTCGGTGCTGGTGTGGAGTTTGCGGGCTATTTGACAAGATCCTTAGCGTACCACGATCAATCTCAATTGAGTTTATTTCTTTGTCAAATTGTTGCCTTGACTATTGCGCCTGTTTTCATGATGGCTGCAATTTATTACATGCTCGGACAAGTCATCGTCCTCCATGGCCGGAAATTTAGTATTTTGAGTCCCCTCACTTTCTCGTACGTTTTCGTGTCTTGTGATATCATCAGTTTGGTATTGCAGGCAGTTGGCGGTGGCATCGCCGCTTCGGCAGCAGCTTACGGAACTGATCCGGCCACTGGAACACACATCATGGTGGCCGGTGTGTCCTTCCAAGTGCTTTCGATGCTGATCTTCGTCTTCTTCCTCTTCGATATGCTCTCGAAGCTGTACTTCCACGCTAGTCCACAAGTCAAGGGTCTGCTTCCCAATTTCTTCAACATGTTGCTCAACACCCCAAGAGGCCAGGCCCTCAAGAGTGAATGTGAGCCCTTCTACAACACTCGCTATCGTATTGCTCGTGAGAAGACTCTCTTCACATATGCGCCGCTAGTAATTCTTATTGGAACTACGTTTATCTACATCCGCAGTGTCTACAGAGTCGCAGAGTTGGCACAGGGATGGCGAGGCTACTTGATCACTCACGAATCCTTCTTGATGACTTTGGACGCCACAATGGTGTTCTTGGGATGTCTTACGGTTACGATCATGCACCCTGCTTTCTTGATTGGTCGTGAGAACAAGGTCTCCATGTTGGACATGAAAAGTGCTTCTGATTCGACCGTCGATGGTCATGGTGAGAAATGGGATGGCGCTCTTACTACATTAGATCCTCAACAAAACGATACACACATGAACGGATCTTACAATGACAATAGGACGGCGGGAAATCCGTTCAAAGACCCCGAGCCAAAGGTAGAACTGGACGCTGAGTGGAGCTTTGGCGAGCGTTCTCGGACTGGACCAGCGGTTTAAGCCCCGACGTATTTATTCATCTTTCCATAAGATCACCCTTGTACATTTTCTTAGATCCGCTTTCGTAGACTAGTCCATATCTATGACTTGTAAACTCGAATGTTGAGAAATTTGTAAGGCGTAATCGGATTTAATCGCGTCATGCATTAACGGACTGATGAGGGTGCGACCACGACTTTACTTGTGAAGGAAGTTCAATTGTGACTCTACAAAGGAGACATTGAGGTCCAACGTGGATTATGAGGCTGTGTTGAGTCACTCACCGGGGAAACGCCACCATAAGTGAATTCATCTTGGAGATCCGAAGTGAATGCTCGATAAGAGTGTTTCTTCTCAGAGTAGATTTGGGATTAAACTTGATTCAAATGTTCATTGAAGAGGTATATGTTTGGAAGTGACTAGGGTGATGGTCACATGGTATTCCACACAGTAAGCAATCGCTTGCTAGTTCGATCAAGTGCTCAATTTAGCCGATAATCTCCCATAATACCATCACAGCTGCAAAACCTTTTTTTACCGGCAGCGACTCCCTAGTCTGACACATGTAGGGCTCGAAGCAGACTTGTGGTAAGGGTCGGGTTCCAATCCGCCAGCACGTATAATCTGTGGAACCGGACGTTCTCTCACTCGATCTCATGCGGACATCGACAAGAAATGTGATGTTCACGCTGGCCCGGGCGTTTGCTGGTAAGCTTTTCGCTGAATCTCTGAGGCCAGAGTGCCAAGGTAGAGAAGGACCTATTCATTCCGCGCTCAAGCATTTAGAACAGTCGAAGATTTGGTACGTCGTTAAAATCACAGCACTTATTTAGATTCCTCGTAACATATTTGAGATGCACCTTTCACTGTGCTCCAATTACGAATCTGGCTTCACCACCAGGAACAATGCCAGCTATGTATATCCAGAGTACGTTCTCCACTTGATGTCAGATTTCATCTGAACGGAAAGCAGGCTACTCCACAGGTGCGAGCTGAGGACCTCTGCAATAGCCGGCCCCCGATTGGCCACGTATGCAAGATCTTCGTGGTACTCGGCAGCAAGTCTATTGAGCTTCCGGTAAGCAACGTCAAACTCTTGAATCCACTGCGTAATCGACGTGGCTTGCATCGGCCCAAACCTGGCCTGATATGCAAAGTTAACAAACGAGCGGGAGAGGCTTATTTCGGAGGCTGGTGACCATTTGAACTTGGTAGCCCATTTGCTGGCCCATCCTCCTTTGTCATTGCCAGTATAATCGTAAGCACACGCTATCCGGTAAAGTCGATCTTCCGGTGAAATAGCCAACTCGTCGCTATCGAGATAAGCGTAGATTCTTTCCCGCTTTTCCTCCTCATCCTCATTTATTTGAAAAGCTACATCATCTCGCTTCTGGGCAAAATTGGGATCACTGGTAGAGGCAAGAATGATCGGCGATGTATTGGCTGCCGAGGCTCGAGCAAAAACCGATGATGAAATACTTTTGGGGATCGGAACCCTCTTTTCTATTCCATAGCTTGCCTCTGCAATCGAGACGAGCAAAGCAGGGACGAGAACATGGAGCCGCATTCTATTTTTTTATACATGGAGGTAATACCGGCAAGACAAACACGCTCTTTATAAGTTGACCACGAAGTTTACAGAGTCATCCTTCGTATGGAGGTGGGGTGCAACTGGACTTGAACTCTAAATGCAGAGTAGTTTGACCTGTGACGTTTCACAAGATGGCTTTCAGATTTGCTTTCGATTTGAAGCTGGCTCATGAGGATGTTCGCAAATGTGGAGGCAACTCTATGCGGTCGATACCAATTGCAAATTGGACATGAAACGTTGTTCCAGAAGTCGAGCAAGTTTCATCAACACATGCTTGCCTCTTTAGGTGTCTAGTGAGAAGAGGGTTTGAGTAGACCAAAGTTGTTACCTCGAATGATCGGTATGGTCGCAGATCAAGGATGATATAGCAACTTACGTTGCGTCCCGCCTCAACTTGAAACTCAGGACATGCTCATTATCAGGCATGCTCATTATCAGGCATGTTCATTATCAGGCAAGACTTTCCAGCCACGGTGGATGTAATTGAGTTAATTTGACGTCCCGTTTGAGTACAGGTAAAACGATTTGAATTGGAGAATCTCCCTTCAATTCAGCAGCCTGGTATTTTGAACATATGGGGCCATTCGAAGCTCGGGCAGTATTGAGTTTGGCCATGCCTGGTATTGCCAGCAGATCTCCACTGGGCATTCAGATGACTAATAGATGTTTTATCGGAACCGTTACTGGAAATTCATTTGCAAAGGCCTACAGCCTGCGATGTCACTGATCTGCACGAAAATGATACGCTACCAACTAATGCCACTACTCAGCTGCTTATGCCCAGGAATACTACAATCATGGTACAAGTATATCTGATGGCTGAGCCGTTGCGATATATGTTTTCCACCTAACATCAGTTTTCATCCGGTTCGAACGAGAGAGACTTTCGGAATACGAGCTCGAAACCTCCGCAAATGATGGCCCCCGCGTGACCGCAAATACGAGAGCGTCTAAGGTCATTGCAGGGAGGCCATGAAGTTCCCTATAAGCTTTGTCGAAATCCCGAAGCAATTGATTATGCAATGATGATGGCTTGGAACCGTACCTAGCCTCGTATGCGAAATCGAAAAACGCTCGCGAAAGTGTTTTGCCGAAATTTGTTCTCCAGTTGATATTAGTAGCCCACCATCTCGCCCAATTATCTTGATCAACTCCATCAAAGTACAATATGGCAGCAACTCGAAGAAGCCTATCCTCAGGTGTAATGCTCAAATCATTGCTATCGAGTTTGGAATAAATGCGCCCCCTAGATTCCGCTTCGCTCTCCTCTGACGCAGCCAAAGTTCTTTTGCAGTTGAGAGTGGCATCCTGTCTGCTCGGAGATGGACTGATCACAATAACAGACGTCGCAGATGTCGTGATCAGATTGAAACTATAGAATCCATGGCCAGATAATGGTTCATTGTCTATGCTAGGGACGGTGCTTCCGTTGAACAGAGAGCTTCCTCTAACAACAGATATAACCAATGCTGGTATCACGAAATGGGGCCACATTGCAATAGTGATTTAATGCGAGTCTGAGGTGAATGTAGATTTCTTTTATAGTGACTCATAGAAGGTGAGGAAAGGGGGGAAATTGTGGCGTAAGATTGAAATACGAATGGTGACAGTTTCATCTTGAGGCCAGGCTTTTTATGCTAATTCGCGCAGTGTCAGCAAGCTATGCCTATGCAAACATCTTTCACGTTGGATTTCTCTTCATTTTGAGAATGATTAACCTCGAAGTTTTTTTATTGGCGTTCGCTCGGCTAGCCGAACGCATGGC
This sequence comes from [Candida] argentea, assembly GCA_030581555.1. Lineage (NCBI taxonomy): Eukaryota > Fungi > Ascomycota > Pichiomycetes > Serinales > Debaryomycetaceae > [Candida] argentea. The sequence goes on from JAKTTQ010000224.1 coordinate 80,018, forward strand.
TGAGATCGCAGGCTCGATACCACCGAATTCTCTCCAAAGATTCCAGAAAGCGCCATCATCCCTAGAAAACAGGCGTCTCTATAATATTCGCGATGCCTTGGCTGAAGAGAAGACTGTCACACGCTCTTTTGGCCAAGACGTCGCCACCATGGGTCGCTTGAGGCACCCCTGCTCGATGGAGATATGACGAGTTAGATCCAAATTCGAAATATATCATGCGGCCTGAAATTCTACTACATGGAATTCACTCATCGCGCATGGTATTCACAGATCAGCAGCTAAATATCTTACGTTTCAAGATTGTCAAAACTGAGTGGCTGGCAAAGATCGCGTTTCCGTTTACAACGTCCATTTCGGATCGTGCTTCAATCTGCTCGACAACCGGATGCTGCTCGAATAGGAGCTCAAACCCCCCAGAAACGCTGGTCCCCTGCTCGTCGTATACACAATTTCCTCATGGTCATCAACCGGTAGATCATGCTCGTACCTGTACGCAGCATCAAATTTCAAAATCCAGTATGTGGTCGGCGGTGCCGGTGTCGGTCCAAATCTGGCCCGAGTTGCGAAGTCAACGAGTCTCCGGGACAATGTTTCTTGAGCGACTGGTGTCTGCTCGTACTCCTCAGCCCACTTGCTGCCCCAGTTGCCCTTGTCAACCCCAGTCAACAAAAATGCACAAGCAACTCGGAGTAACCTATCCTCCGGTGAAATGCCTAACTCTTTGCTGTCAAGTTCAGAATAAATTCTTTCGCGCTGTTCCTGCTCGTTCTCCGGAACCAGAAAAGCTACGTCGTCCCGTTTTACTCTCGTGTGTATAGCTCGGGTATGGGAAAGGCGTGAATCTTTGCTTTCGCTAACAATGTCAAGTGATGTCTCGCCAGACAAATCACTGGCCCGAGCGGATGATGCCATGTCTCTTTGAATCATATTCCACTTACCGATTTCGCGACTTGCTTCTGAAAGTGTGAAGAGTAAAGCAGACACAATCAATTGGAGCCACATTTTGTCCAGCTCACTTGGTGTGTGTGACAATGGGACAGAAACACAAACCTTATAAACCCACCACAGAATCGTGAAGGTCATGAATCTTGCAACCATGAAACACACTAGGCTTTCAAAATCTTGATGCGGATAACACCCTTGTTTGAGCTCTGTCGTCTTCCAAAAATGCTCATGACCTCACTTTTAACTTGCTAGGCAGGAATGACGCGGACTTTGAATTGTGAAATTGATTATAAGAGCGAATCGAATAGAGATCTCAGATTTCCATTGAGGAGGGCCGGTTGTTTCAAATGATGTTTGGGTTCATCTAACAAATACCCCTGGGGCCGGAAGAAATTGTCACATTTTGAAATTACGACTCTTCAGTCCGGTAGTCACGCCATGTTTGATGAACGGAATGGCGACGACTCGGCTTGTTCTTAACTTTTCTCGGTGTGTTCAGGGCAAGTTTGGATTGAAATGTGATGTTTTCTAGATGGGCTTTCAACAGGTTGGCGGCTAAATGGAGGGGTTGTAACGGTTGCATTATGGTCTGGCACATTGAATGCGCCAACGCATCACGCACTAATTTTCATTCTGATCATGCAACTTAGTGCATGAGCATAACAATCATATTCGAACGCCCATGAATGTTGAATTGTCTGCGCCGTTGTGCCTGAATTGTTCCTCGAGGGATGAGATGCACGAATTGGCTTCCCACCACAAGTCTGGGTGAATGAGTGTGTTTGCGTCCTTAGTTGCTTCACTTGAATTGAAGCGACTTTTCTCCAGATTTATTGAGTTTCATCATCGAAGGGGGGTGTCGGTTCTGTCTCAAAATTGAGCTCTCCATGTATTAAATGAAAAATAAATGGGAGTCAATGGCCTCGCTTTATTTCAATTCCGATCTCGGAGTGGATTGCGGATTGCCATCCTGATTCTACTGTGATCACCCAAAAACCGTCAGCTCGTACACTCAGAAGATTTGTCGGCAGCTCTTCAGATGGCTATCAAAGTAGGACACGAGGCGGTCGTCAATGCTGGATTGGTTTTCGATCACTTCTTGACCTCGGTTTCGGGGCAGAGCCAGCGCATGAAGCATTGACTGGAGCTTCGCAGCATCACGCTCGTTGTTCATGTTGCTCGAAAGACCATAATAATACTGTCGAGTAAGTCAAGTCTGAGAATACTGTGCCTGTTTTGCAGTATTGGTTCCGGTCCGAACCTGGCGTAGGAAGCAATATCAGACAGCTCCTTGAAATTTTGAACGCCCAGCTGATCGAAAGCTTCGAATAGATGATCTTGGCCGTATGACCATTTTCCTTCATAGTCCCAGCGTGTTAACAGACCGCGACAACGTGAAGGAGCATTTTCGGTGGATTGTCCAAGATCCGAGATCACTCATTGTCACGGCGCTTAGTGGAATCGCACAGCAACCGCGTCCAGATGATTGGTCGGCTCCTTCAATCGAAATTTCGTACTTGAATTTGTGCTGGGCAACCGTGCATCCCCAACAGCCAACATTAATAACCAGGTTGTCGTGATCATCAAAGGACACATGGTAAACTCGAGTACAATCTAAATGACAATTGCAGGTATAGAAGACTTGAAAGCTTTTGTGGATTCACACTCTGGCTCCTCGAGCTCAAACACACGCGTGCTCGGGTCAAGGGAGGAACGTAGACACGCGGCCGCGCAGCACATGTGTCTAGATCAGTTTCTTCATCATGCTCACAAAAGATTTGAATATTAGCAGGAGTCTGATCACTCGAAACATTCTTTATAATTGTGGATAATTTGGTGGTGCAATCACCCGCCTCCCAATGAATTCCTCGTGTTGCTATGGACCAAGACCATGATGCGTGTCGCAAGCTGCGCTCGAGTCATTCGTTTCGCGCTCTTTGTTTACATGACTTGTTGAGCGTGAACAGAATGTAACAATGTCTCTTGCGTATCCAGCGTTGACCTGAGTGGTGACCATCTGCTTTGGCTCGCCTTCTTGGTTTGAGAAATTCCGAGCCGGCCGGTGACTGTCGAAAAGTGTTACGAGTTTACCATCTCCAGAATGAGCATTTGTTGTGTTTTGTAGATTTCAGGTGACTCCATGAGTCTCTTAATAGCAAGCCCCCTGATCTAAAGAGGAAAAGAATGGAGGCACATGGCTCCTCTGGAGCAAGAATCGAAATTGGTTTCCATCTCACAAAGCCAGGAAATACGCATTGACTGGTAATATGAATCAAACATTTCGTTGCCCAAAAATGTGCAAGCATACAGGTAGGCGGATTTGCTCAACATTGCAAAAAGCAAGTCATGATCCCTCTCGGAGTCGTCAAGGCCTCTTACTAGCTGGCAATACATGCAAAACAGGCGCAAAACCCCGATAATATTCTGGTCGTGGTTCTCAAATAACTCTAGTTGAAGACTGTGGAGCAATCTTATAGATTGAAGTAGACCATCTCTGATTGTTATTTGAGCAGAGGACTCCACGATTCGGATGTCAATTGAGTCGAATTTTGCCACGATTTGTGAGAATTTTGTCACAACGGCAAAGGTAGGAAATGATTCAGGGCTACTACAAATCATGCCAGATAAGATCAACGCCGCTTCGCAAGGGGGATAGAGAACGACCTTTGCAATGAATTCTTCGGTACCGGGATCGTTTTCAATGATACCGAAATTGAAACTAGTGATGCGCGTAGGTATGCCCCCGAATTGATGAAAGTCAAGAATTCTGTCCTCTAGTTGTTTGATGGGGAGCATGTATTTCACTGCGAGAGCCTTGGGGAAGCCTCGATAGAGTCTATGACTGAATGCCAAACGAACCCAAGAAAACGCAAAACGGTAACGGCCACTACGAACGCAGCTGCAGCTCTTTCGCACTAGCATGGCAACAGTAGCTGCCAGTGTCGCCATAGAGAGTCTGTGGCCAATACGAGCATCAGCCAAATTTAAGAAAGAACGCAATCCAGCCACAACACTGTGGGTGATGCTATTAGAACTGAGAGTGGCATTAACAAAAAACTTTGCGATGAAGACCATCTCCAACAAAAGACTGTCGCGCTCCATGTTTAGTGCGCAGAAGATGTAGTCGAGGCACCTGTTCACTTGGCCAAAGTGGGCCTTAGCGCTATGCGCTAAAAACGCAAGCACTTGGCTCAAATGCTTTTGCATAGATACTTGCCTGACCATTTGATCCAACAAGCTTGCGCTCACGGAGTAGTTAGGGAAAAGCAGAACCGCAGTCACGTAAATTTGAAGTTCTGCTGGATTCGCCATAAGTGTGAGGTCCAACGCGGACTCGAAGTCTGCAGGAGAGCTTGTGGTGGTGAGATGGACTGGATGTTAGAATCTGAGAGACTTGTGAACGGATAAGACATACGTTGAATGAGATTAGAGTACATTCCCGCTTCTATGGCGAGGCCGCTGGCAGGAATTCTCAGAGCAAAATGCAAGCAATATCTCATGTATTTTCTCCCATATTGAACAGACATATTTCGCGGGAGCGAGGCCACAATCTTGAGGCAACACTTACAGCACTCTGCGAGAATAAGCGGAGAAGAGCACTCCTCAAGCTGCGTTTGTGACAAGTCAAATTTGGTTACCAGTATGTAGTCTTTATGGCAAGCCAGACGAAGAGCGTTAAGGCATTGGAGCAAAACCCTTAACAGACGAACAATCGGAGGAGAAGATGTCTGTAGGTCCCATCGGCCCGCATCTTCGCTCAATTGCAGTGCCGATTCATAGCATTTAAGATTTAGCGCCACGCCAAACAACTCAACATGAGCAGCGAAAAGCAGGCTTGATAACAGGACCAGAGGATGTAGTTGGTGGTGGTTTTTGAAGCATTCAATGGCAATAAGACGTCTTGAAAGTAGCTCTAGAGGCAGGGTGGTGGTGGAACCGTCACCATACCATAGCGAAAGTCCCCGCGCGTAAGGGGTGTCTGTAGCCCGCGCAATGGGTGTCTCTTCCGCGAAGCGGAAAAGGTACTGTGAGCTGGGATGTGTATCTCGGCACAGACCTCCAACTGTCATAGGAAGCGAAGATCAGATGTCCTACTCTGGCTCTTTCAGAGCCGACGTTTGCAGCCGCTGCGCAATTTTTGGCAGCCGTGGCTGCAAAAGTATGTAGACTTCCGCTTTAGGCAATATGCTTGGAATCGGGGATGAGGCGAACTTCGGCCTGTTGCATTGCAATTCGAGCCTATGATTCTACAGAAACATGATGATCAAGGGGGGGAGTTTTTGAAATACGTTATAGATGGAGCAATTATATAGGTGGAGATAGTTTACTTCTTGCTCTTGGAAGCGGCTTTCTTCTCCTTCTCCTGCTGGTCCTTCAACACGCGCTTGACGATCTTCTGCTCTTCAATCAAGAAAGCTCTAACGATTCTCTCCTTGACGCAGTTGGCACATCTGGAGCCACCGTAAGCACGCTGAACGGTCTTGTGAGTCTTGGAGACGGAAGCGTATCCACGAGGTCTCAAGGTGCAGACACCCTGCAAGGCCTTGCCACAGTCACCACACTTGGGTCTGGAAGCAACCTTCTTGACGTGCTGGGCGACCAACTTACCACCGGGGGTCTTGACGACCTTGATCTTGTTGGATCTGGTGTTGTAAGGGTTGTTTCTTCTGTAGGTTACACGCGCGGCCATTGTGAAGTGTGAGGTATCGCTTGGTTTATCGGATTTTTCATCGCCTAAATTTTTGTCGGATTTTTCGAGGTGTTTATTGCATCACGTGTTTTTATAAATTTTGGGGGTTCAGCCCTCGTGTCTACCGGATCTTATGAGTCAACATGGATGAGAACGTAAAGGATCAATAAAACTATAAAGCTCACCTTACAACTTGGAGTCATCCCGCTCGATAGCGATAACCTCCATTTCTAAATCGACACCCAAAGGCAATGCCTTTACCGCAACACAAGATCGAGCGGGCTTGTGGGCACTGAAGTACTTTCCGTAAACACCGTTGAACTCGGCGAACTGCGTGGGCATGTCAGTCAAGAAGATATTGGCCTTGACGATGTGGCCCAACGACGAGTTGCTGGCCTCCAAAATGTTCAGTACATTCTGAATGACCTGCTCCGCCTGTTCGGCGATCGAAGGGCTCTCGCTCAACGGCTTGTTCGCGGGGGTGTAAGGGATCTGTCCCGAAACGTAGATAAAGCCATTGGCCTTAATTGCCTGCGAGTATGAAGCAGCTGGAGGAGGAGCGTTTTTGGTGTGGACAGGCACGATCTTAGACGACATGGTTCTGGTAATAGTTCTTGCAATGGGGTTGATTCTGTTCAACATTTCACAAGTTGTCGACGGTCCGTTGCGTGACGCCGAATCGGCCGCCTCTGTTAACTCCGGAGAAGCTCCTATCTTTGACCCAATGGGGTAAATCGTCCGTTTTAGGAACAAGGCTGTCGTCACGTTATCACCTCCGCTTGGACTTCTTCTTGCGTTTGCCCCTTTTCTTCAGAGACACTGATTTCTCGGTGGTCTTTGGTGTGGTTCCAGTCCATTGATCGAATTCAGCAATATCCGCAACGGCCACTTCGAACTTTTCATAGAGCGAGTTGACCAAAAACTCTATTTTGCACAACGTGTTGAAGTGCGTGAAAAAAAACAGTATGTCCCTTTCGAGGTGCAAGGCGTAGTTCTGAGGCGGAGGTGTAGGAAGCTTGTGGCCGATGAGATACGTGAGGTGATAATCTAGCCGCTTCAGATATTTGTAGATCCCATCCATGAACTTGGGATTGGCATTCAATCGGCGTCCGATCCATGGCGCCAGTAACTCGCTGAGTTCTCGAATAGCGGACTCGTCGGTCTCAGGAGAATACTCAAATATGGCTTCAGGGTTCAACTGGCTCTGTGAAGATTCTAAAGAGAGTACTTTCTGTATGGCCACGTATATGCGTCTTGCCTCGGGCACTTTCCCAATCCACGGAATCAATAACAGCTTGAGATCTGTTGTGAAGTCGCGCATATCATCCGTCAAGGACATATTGTTACGACCAAGGGTCATTAGGCCGAGGTCAACAAGCCTGTCAATCATAAGACAGATCAATGTAACGTACTTTGTAGCCACCAGCAGTGACAAGTAGACCGTGTGCTCTGAGTCGACTTCAACGCCTTGCACGCTTGCCAAGTATTGTGCGCTGCTAGCAAAAAACTCGTGTAGGAGCATTACCAGCTCGATGTCGCTTAATTCAATGTAAGAGCCCAAGCGTGAAAAGGTGTATGGTGTGTGTTTGCTGTCGATTCCGCGCAAGCCGGCCAGCAACTCGAATACGTAGTCGATATGAAGTGCCAGTAAATTCATGTTGTGAACAAGTACCCAAATGATGACGCGCCTGTAGCCGCGTGACATCATCATTTCATCAAGAATGCAACGCGCAAGCTTGCTGTTTGCATGAAGTAACAACTCAAAACTAACAATCTCGAATATGGGAACGATCTGAGAATTGCGCAGCTGCAAATGCTTGACCAGTTCCTCCGGCGCGGCAGTGAACAAGTAATGAAAAATGCGGTCAGGGGTCACTGCTGAATCGTCGTCGCCTAACTTGCCGTAGCCTCCCCTTTCTTCCTCCTTCATGATGGCGTATGCGATGGTGTTGAGTACGACCTGACCCAAACTGAGTTCCACGGGCAATTCGTCTTCAATAGTGGTGTGGCACAAAAACACAAATGCAAAGAGCATTTCATCCCACGTTGAGAAAAACAAAAGTGAGTCGTCGGGCTGAGACAAGTCCTCAAAGTTTGCAACATCAGTAAGGAATTGTGGCCTGTATTGGGCGTTCTCACCACGGGGTACGTCGCGCCAGTCGTGTCCGTAATCGTCGATCGTCGATTCGTGGTCATTAGAAGCGCGCTCTGCGCTTGGCTTTGTCACGGAACGCTCTTCATGATCATAATTGGCAAGCAAGTCTTGCGGGTCGAACTCATGATCTTCTGGATCATAATCCTCGAAATCGTCTCCCGCGCCGAGATCCTCGTATTCACATTCGAAAATATAGCGTATATCCTCGTCATATCGGTCGGAATATTCCAATCCATATAGCAAGTCGCTAAGCTCAATAAAGGGGGAGCTCTGGCCCAGTGATGCCATGGAATAGGTCGTACCTACGGTTGTGAATAGCATTCCAATGAATAGGAGGCGCATATCGACTTTGAGCGCTCCCAGGGTCGTGTGTTTGCGGACTAAAGGCCGCAAGAAATCAGTTGCAGTCTCACATTTTAGATCGTCGGTAGTAGAGCTCAGAACTTGAATCAGTCTCAAGCTGTGGTTTGGTTCGTGAACAGTGCTGACATCCGGGGCTACTAGCCCCTTTTTGTGTGCGAAAAAGTTGCGTAAAGTACTGTCGACCACTTTTGGTGGTGTGTCATTGTTGTTTTCGAGAGAAAGCTTTTGGTCGGGTGTCATTCGCAGGGAGCTTCCATCGCCTGAGCGTTTGGCGTCTGCAGATACTTGATGGGCATCGGTCGCATCGTTGTCCGCAGCATGCCGTCGATCACGCCTAATATCTGCGACACCAGTCTCGTTGTCCAAGATATTTTGAACTGCTTCGTGTTGATGATCTGCGGCATGATCATTCAGATTCTTCCCATCGTCAGTCATTTCACTAAGCTCAATAGTGGATTCTTGGCCCCGCAAGGAAGAGCTTTCCATGCCGCCGCCGTTATCTTGATTTCCAGATTCGATGGGGCTGCACTTGTCTGGGGCCAGAGGAAGCGCGACATTTCTCTCCGCAGGAGCCCCCTGGTTTGATACGTTGACATTCATGTTGAGTATCCAAGCCAATACGCAACGAATTGCGCTCGAGCCAGCTAGCGCGCGTTTTATGGATGCAGGAGTACGATTTGGGTCATCGCGGGTTTGATTGGCCTCTTCGATATCGCGATCCACTTGTAGGGCTAAACTGATGATAGTAGTATGACATTTCCAAAGGTTTATGAAGTAGTGGAGGTATGGATGAGATGCAAGGCATGGAATACCTGTGGGAGGAGCAAATAGCTTGTGGAGGGCCATTATTAGAACACAGGCCATAGCGTAGGTGGTGCGAAGTATATGAGCCAGGACGTCGCGAGGTGGTGTATATTGTGGGAAGGCAATACGTTCGAAGAGTATGAAGTCATCGTGAGCATTCACAGCGGAGTGAATTGCACTCAAGAGCAGGGCGAATTCGACAGAGAGCAGGAATTTTGCTTGTGCGAGAGGTACCGCATGTTCCTTAGCGTATGTCGAGTAGCGCAAGGCAATAAGCAAGTCAGCGGCACAGTCTATACTGAGAACACCTGATTCGTGGCCAGGCCTGGACATGGGATCGCAGAGAGCAGCGCAAGGAGCGAGCAGAGGTGGAGCGGCATCGAGACCGAGAAAGTCGGCTATATCCGTCGCAAGGTCAGAGTCCAGCATTGTCGGAGCGAGACAAGGGAATAAGAATGGATCCTGCAAGGAAGATTAATGATTGAACGGCAAGTTAAAGGAACGAATGCAGGACAATTTGTTATAACGAGTGAATTGAGTTGAACTTTAAATCAATATTTGTGGAGTTTCGCGACCGCGCGACGTTTCCAGTTGCCATACTGAGGAGGTGGGGATGCGTTGCCTAATGCGAGAAAGATCCATACCGCGTTACACGTGACTGCTTGTGGCCGACGTAATCGAAAAAACCACCTGTACTTTCACCATCGAGTTCTCTTCCCACCACCACGAGCAATCAACCTTTTGAAGCCGCCGAGCTACTTAGCAACGAAGCCATTCACTGCCCCATTCGGAGATTTCACCTTAGGCGTCAACTCCTGAAGTGCTTTCAATTGAGCCTTTTTTTGCCCGCCTTCTTTTGAACGGCAAGTTTTGCAGTTTTGCAGTCCTTCCGAGTAACTTAATAATATGAAAATCGCCACAATCCCATCCACTGCTACTTTCGCGTGGAGTCATGATGCTGTTCCGCTTTTGGCTTCGGCTTCTGTTGCTGGTTCCTTCGATATTGATGGCTCCGCGTCGCTGTCACTACAAATTTGGGATCCATTCGCTTCGAAAACTCTCTTTTCCTCAAGCCACGACTCCTGCTTCTATGCCATTGCTTGGTCGAAGCCTTTCGAAGGTAGGCCCCGCGGTCTCTTGGCAGCTGCCTACGAGGATGGCACAATTGTCTTTTATGACCCCGCAATTCTTCTTAAAGAGGGAGACGTGCCCCATGCCTTGGTCCATCGCTCCAAAGCACATTCAGGTGTAGTGAAGTCTCTCCAGTTTAGCCCCTTGCGTCCTCATTTGTTGGCTTCTGGAGGTTCAGGCGGTCAAGTATTCATCTGGGATTGTATCACATTCGCTGACCCTCAGTCACCTGGTCAGGGTATGTCTCCTGTAGACCAAATCACCTGTGTTGCCTGGAATAACTCAGTACCAAATATTTTGGCCACCACGGGCGATGGCGGTTGGACTTCTATTTGGGATTCTACAAAGAGAAAAGAGGTCTTACATATGAGCTACACGGGAAGTTCGGGCAAAGCCTCTTTCTCGCATGTGGCTTGGCACCCATCCCAGTCCACAACATTGGTCACTGCCTCGGAAAACGATGCATGCCCCGTGATCTTGGTTTGGAACTTGCGCAACGCAAACGCCCCGACTGCCGTTTTGGAAGGACACTCAAAGGGTGTTTTGTGTGTCGATTGGTGCGCTCAAGACCCAGGCTTATTACTTTCCAGCGGTAAAGATAACGTGGTAAATTTGTGGAATCCCACCACAAATACGCGCTTGGCTCTGTACCCCACCACTAGTCAATGGGCTTTCCAGACACAGTTTGCACCTCGTGCCCCCGACGTGTTTGCTACAGCTTCTTTTGATGGGAAAATTGTTATCCAAACCTTGCAGGATACGTCGCCGCCTGTGGCTAGTGCCAACACCATCAAAACCGATACGGACTTTTGGGATGAGATCGCAGTCGTGGATACACAGCATCCCGTGTTCGAAAAAATACAGCCCCCCCGTTGGCTAGAATGCCCTGTGTCTGTCTCTTTTGGCTTCGGATCAAAATTGGTTAGCGTAACTCGCGATGCCAACAATAAGCTGGTGGTACGCGTTCAAAAATTTGTTTCGGGTGAGGCGCCTGCTGCCACGCGCTCGTTGCGAGACGCATTGCGCAGCAACGATTTCGCTGCCATTCTCGCGGCGAAAGCATCTCTCGACCAAGAACTGCCTGATTCTGAAGATTGGCGATTGCTCGATGCGTTTGCGTCGCTGGGCGAACGTGACGCCCCATTGCGTGCTCTTCTTGCCAAGAATGTGCCGGCTCAAGAAACTGTGCATGCACAGCTGACAGCAGCGCCAGCTGCCGAAGATTCGTTCTTTGCTGAATTGGGCGATGACGCTGACACAGCACTGCGCCAAGAACAGACCGGTCCAAAGGTGGGTACTATGCCAGTTATCGGACCCTTCTCATTGAGCGATTCGGACGATTCTCCTTCTACTACGCTGCTTGTCAGAGCAGTCTTGTCTAACAATATCGACGATGCCATAACCATATGTCTCGACAACAATAAGTTGGCAGAGGCTGCCGTTCTAGCGTTGGACGCGTCGCAAACTGCGAAGCAAAAGGTCAAAGATTACTTTCTTGCCAAAAATCAAGACGATCGCGTGGCTCGAATCTTGTACAGCGTCTCGTGCAACGACATCTCTGACATTGTCGCGAACGCTGACGTATCTGATTGGGCTGAGATTGGAAACGCCATAAAAGCGTTCTCTTCGAATCCGAACCAGTTGGCTAAGCGCCTGGTTGAGTTGGGTGACCGCCTCTTGCAGTCTTCAGATACCGAGGATAGCCGCAATATCGCCATGACTCTCTTCTTAGCCGGGGGTGCGTTGGACAAGATTGCTGGCGTGTGGCTTTCCGAATTGCCTGCCTATGAAGAACGTTTATTGCATGCCGGTGAACATGCAGCAATCTCGTCTCCAGGTGAGGTTCGCTTCGAGTCCTTGACCAATTTTGTTGAGAAAATCGCCGCCTTTCGCTCTGTCATCAAGGAGGCGGGTCCCTTGAGTGGTGCCGCCGTCGAGCCTGTTGCTAAAGCCATTTTGGAGTACGTTAATTTAGTTGCGGGGGTTGGGGAGTTTGAGTTGGCGGAGCGCCTCTTGCTGATTTTGCCTGCTTCGTACGCCGGCTCCGAGCAAGATCGTATCGCAAAAGCTACGACCACAACAGTTCAGGGATCTGCTAGGAAAACAGCGTTGTCACTGACATCGCGCGTCTCAAATCTGCGCGCGGGATCGGTTTATAACGGAGTTTCAGTGCCTGCTGCTCGCAATGCCTCATATTCGGATCCATCCGCTCGAGCAGCACCAGTTGCAGCTCGCAGACCTCTGGGTATTCCCGCTACTACCCCGTTGCAGCATCATGTGCCAACGATGCAGCCTCAGCCCACTCCACCAACAGTTGCAACTCCTGCAATGTCTCAGACATCCAAATACGGGCGCGCAAAGTCCAATCCCTATGCTCCCTCGGCACCCGTGGAGTCCCCAATGGGTCCCCCAGGTCAAGCAGCAATGGGCAAAATGTTCCCTCCCACGGGCGGCCCGACTTCGACGCCTGGAGGAGTTGGTGGCGCGCCATCGTTTGCGAGCCCACTGCCCCAGCCTATACGCACCGATAATGGATGGAACGATCTTCCTGAGACGATCAAGGCCGCTGCCATCCCGCGCCGAGCTGCTCCCGTCGCTGTTGCGAAACCAGCGATGGCAGTGCCCCAAAATCCCGCAGTGCCGGCCAATCGTCAGCAGATTTTGCCCCCGAAGCGCGGCGCGCCAATTACGTCGGCACCTCCGCCGGGTCCTCGCCCTAGCAGTCGTGCGCCTTCAAGCCACACGGCACCCGCTCCTCCGCTGCGCACGGCATCTAATAGTAGCAGGTATGCCCCTCCTGTAAGCCAGGAAGCCACCGAGAAGCTTTCAAATGCTGCGAGTGCCGTGGCATCTCCCATTGGCTTGGGTGTTGGCGCGCCATTTTCTCCTCGCATGAATCCGTATGCGCCGCCGCCTACTTTAACCCCCAAAATGAGCTTCGCTCCGCCGCCAGGACAGACCTACACTGCCCCGCGCCCCGCAGCTCCTCTGGCTCCCGTCAATCCTTATGCTTTGCCCGCCAAAGAACCGACTTTTGGTGCTAACCCCAACCCGAACGGTCTGATATCGGCACCCAAGTTTGGCGGCCCAGAAATGCTGTCTCCGTCTTTACAAGCGATGCGAGTTTCCAAAATGCAAGCGATGGCCCCCCCTCCACCTAGACATCCCCCGTCTGCTTCTGTGGTGCTGGCAGCTCCTCCGCGGGCTTCATCGCTGCATCCACTGGGATCTGTTCTGTCGGTATCTTCGACAAGAGGTTCCGTATCTGATGTGTCGGGAGTGCCCAAGCATCCGAAAGGAGACCGTAGCCACATTCCGCCAAAATTTGTGGGCATCCATGCCAAATTGAATGGTATTGCCGAAACAATCAAGCCTTCGGTGCCGGAGAAGTACAAGATGCACTTGCGTGATTTGGAGAAACGCTTGTCAATTTTGTTTGACCACTTCAACAACGATGATTTGATTACAGACGGCGCGGCCGAATTGTTGCAGAAAATTGGTGATGCGTTAGAAGCGCGCGACAATGCCGTTGCGACAGCCGCATACTCCGAGTTGGTATCCACGCATAGCGATGAACTTGGAAACTGGCACATTGGTGTGAAACGTCTCATCACCATGGCCGAAGCATTGTATTGATTTTATATGATCCACAAGTGTATATCTATTTGAAACATTGTTTGGGCTTATCGCGAAACATAGAACTCCCTTGCGAAATTGCCACCAAAGTGCTCCCCGAATCTCCCTTCAGCCATGAGGCTCGACTCTAGATAATTGTCAGCAAGCACAACGAATGCATTTTAGGATGTATATAAATAGTCATAAGCGGTGTCGTTCTATGATTCGTACATGACCACCTCATAAAACTTGGCGCCACCAACATCGCCTGGCAAAGCTTCTTCATTGTGAATTCCCTCAACTTCGATCAACACGAACCTGGCAGTTTCATTGAAACCTCCAAAGCTTGTTATGTTGTGGCGAGAAGCAACTTTGATTGTTTGGAATTCCTCCATATTGAAAGGTTCCGAAATAGTCACGTCGGCTTCAACCACTTTTTTGAACAAATCAGACAGACAGGTAAGTTCGGTCGAGTTGCAAACACCAAACTCCACATTTTCTTCAAAGTCGCTAAACGATCCATATTCAGTGTCGTTGTAGATAGAGATCTTGAGGTGGAGCGGTGGTTTATCGCCCCAGTTGATATATCCGGAGACTAGCAGCTTTTGACTTTTCAAATCAACAAATACCTTGGCCAGAGTATCATTATAACGAGCCTGCCAGTGAGTGGAGTTATCACCATCGTTCATCAGCAATGCAAGGTCGCCAAAAGCACCCTCGTCAATAGCATAAAACTCGGCTTTGTCGCATTCGGTAATACTGGAGGGAAAAGTGGCCTCCAATCTGAAAAGATCGACTTGAATGGTTCGATTTTGAGGCACGGTGATAAGTTGGGAGCTCAAGCTGTTTCTTTTTCCCAACCTGATGCGAACGGGACCCCCTGAAAGCTCTCGATCGTCAGTAGAATTGTGGTCAGGGCCGTTGTTTGTGACACTTAGTGTTTCTTCGCCAAGTACCAAAGTGAGCGAGTTATTGTTGAAGTAGAGCCCCTCAAAGACTACATCGCCGCTCAAACAAGGAATTTGGACAGGGTCTAATTCCAAGACACGCTCAATTTTGCCATCAATCACAACGTAATCAAATCTCCAGCCAGTTAATCCTTGTAATGAAGCCTGAATAAACCCACCATGACCAGTCAAGAACGGGAAAGCAGGATGCGTGCCACCGTTAGCCACAAAATCATCATTATTTTGTTCTGACATCTGAGCAAAAGGTCCACGCAAGAAAGGTTGGATTGCCTTATGCAAATACGAGTAAGCGGAGCAGCCCGATTGAGCAATTTTGGAGCCCAAGATCGAAAATATTGAAAACGTCATCGCAGGACCATAGTTGACCTGCTTCGCCGCATAAAACTGCATGTTCACCAAAGCTTGCTCGTCGCTAATCATTTCATTTTCTAACGGATATGAGATCATTATAACGTCTGCTTGCTTGACTTCTATCGACGCGTTCATACCTGTGTATTCCAAAACGATGTCGTTTTCGATGGGCATGTACATGTTATCAGCGACATGCTTGTATTTTTCCAGCATGTTCGTCACGATACCCAAGTGATTAATCAAATCGACATTCCATTGCATGAGGCGAGCAATCGCGGCATTAGTGAAGGCCCCATTATCCACGTGGTTGGCGTATTCGTCAGGGTCAGTCAAGTTATGCGTCGTATACTTGCCAAGGGTCTGGTTGAATTTGACGAGGCTGCTTTCAAAGAATTCGGCGGCATCATTGAGGAGAGGATAAGTTATCTCTTTGAGGTAGGTTTCATCAACGGCGCCGCTCAAGTAAAGATTCCATGCTGCTTGAGCAACATCGTAATTGATGTGGTATTCATAATCGTAGCAAGGTCCCGTCGCAGTGCAGTTCCCGTAGCGGCCACTAGTCCATGGGTACACTGCGCCTTTATCTCCTCCCTTCAAATTCATCTGTGCCTGCTCCCGAAGATGCATTCGATACTCCGGGATACTTCGAGCAGTATCGGGGCTGAACGGCAAAATCGCATTCATTATCCACAAATCGGTATCCCAGAAAACAAGGCCAGCATAGCTGTCAGAGCTTAACCCCGCCACGCTCAATGCAGCCGTCACCCCGGTTGCATTTGGCCTGGCATTGGTCAATAGGTGATAAAGCGAAGCACGCGCGGCAAGGGTGAGGTATCTATCATTTTCAAACGTGATTGCCGGGGTGAGACTCATTATATTTCCCCATGCCTCAAAATGGCCTTTCGTGGCCGAGTCAATGTTGCCGCGGATATCTGAAACCACCTCAGTGGCCGCATTCAAAACCAGCTCGAGGTCCGGCAATAATTCGGGGTCAAGGTCAGAGGTGACAATGCCATTATACTTGATGGCACGAACGGACTTTTTGGGGGCCAAATCAAACAGCAAGATCTGTGAAACAGAGTTATTGTCGTGAGACACAACGGGTGTCAAGCCATCGCTAGTCAAATTGGAATAAATAGCGCCGAAAGCATCGTTCACACCTTCCGGGAAGAACGTCATGTATATTCCGTTCCCATGGGAACCCAACTTATCAAAAGTGCATCTTTGGGCAGTGTCAAAGTCCAACACACTCTCCACCAGTACCAGAGCATTTTCGGTGCCGATATTGCAAATACTCAAATCAACCGTGCCCAAAGATAAGATGGCACGGTTCGCCACCACTGAAATGTCCACAAACAAGGTGTCCTCCCAAACAAACAGAGTATTGACGGTGCCGTGAGCTAGAGACAAACTCTGCGAATAGTTCGAAATCTTTCCTAGTCTATCAGTGTCATTTATAGTGGCAGTATTGAAAGAGAAAGTCTTGTTGTCAATAGTGGCATTGAGATTGAGAGTCGTCCATTGCGGTATGGCCGCGATCACCGATTCCCAGCCATTTTCGAGCAATTCGGGAAAGTTCACGCCCTCAGCTCTAGGCTGGGCATTGAAAAAGCCGGCTGCGAAGGCACCCGCATAGCGGTTATTGAACAATGGCCATCCGTTTTGCAAGAGTTGAGGTTCATCGAGGTCATCGGGTAAAGTATCATACGCAAAACCCAGACCCGTACAGGGAATTCTGCTGCCAATGTACCCATTAGAGACATAGGGTTGGCGCTGGTATTGATGGTGTCGCGGGAAATTGACAGTACCAACGAGGCTTGAATTCACATGGTAGTAAGAGCCCTCCAGGTACTCCACCGTCCCGAAGACGGCCTTGTTCTCTGTCGAGTTCACGAGTTCCAAGATTTCCGCATAGGTAAACTCGGGGGCGATTTGGTCAATATCCGCGCCAATGGTGGTCTCATCGTAGCGCCGGAACAAAGCCGATGCGGGGCCGTTGTGAGAACCCGCGTCAGCTTTAAAGATAAAGTTGCGAAAAAGAAGAATGCAAACACCAAAGAGACTGACGGAGACGCACCATTGCATTGTGTGCGCGGAGGACCAAGTGCGCAATGACTTTGAGTTGAAGGATACCATAGGTAAAGAATGTGGGCAAGATGAGAATACGAGAGATGCAATTGACAGCGTGCGGTCGGTTGACTTTTTATCGAGAATTATTCACAACCAGCACAAAACTGCTGGGGGCAGTGTAAAGGAGTCTTTTCAGGCACCCTTTCTGGGTCAGCTTGGCCGATAAATGCTTGGCGGAGCAAACCGGGTTCGGGAAGATGGTGGTGGATGCTGAGAAGGGCGGTGCGATGCGGGGCAAAGGCGGGGAGACGCATGGGAGTGGCCGCGGGGCATCGCCCATATGAATGTGGGGGGAATGCGAACCCAACATCGGTTGTGAGTGGATGCGAGGAGACCACACGGCACGTTCTCCGGGTTTCGGGCGCCATGACTGACGCGATCACTAGTTTTTGAGAATAATCCAACGTAAAAAAAATAAGTCAAAATAATTGTGCCAAAAATCACCTGTTCGAGTTTCATTAGACACCACAAACAGTAAACAGGCCGCTAATTCAGGTTTGCTGGGGCGCCTGTCTTGTGCCAGGTGCCCGCAAGACGTTAACGTTCGGTTGTGATATCCATCCTTAGAGGATGAATGTGCCGTCAAAAAAGGCGATGCTCGTCTATTCTAGCAGTTTTGGAGGCACAATTTTTTTTTTTCACTCCTGTGATTTTTGACCGTGGTGCCTTAATCGCAACAACAAATCGCGGACAGTTATTCCGGAACCCTTGGAGTGTGGGGCAGATGCACGTGACATGTGAGCAACCATGGCTGCCGATGCGGGGCCTTCGATAAAGCGATGACTGATGGCGGCGGCGGCATGCAGGGCTTCGGTAGCGCGATGACCTGCTGCGCAAAGGAGATTTGTTGTCTGCACAACTTCCTCCGCCTTTGTGCACATGGCGGCGCATGATGCCGCAATCTCAGCGGGAATTTTGACAATTTTGTCATCTCCTGTATTGTCAACGTCTCTCAAAGTGGGCGCAGGGGTGAGAAGTTGTGCGGAGATTGCTTCGAGGGCGGCCAATGATGACCCGGATTTGGCGTGGGCATTGCGCCATTGCTGCTGTTCATGACGAATCTGGTGTAATCTCTCGGTGAACAAATGCAAACTCTGCTTGTTGGCTGCATTCGCCGCATTGGGCACGACAATTTTTTTGCGGGGCAAGAGGGGTTTAGAGGCCTTCACATGCGGAAACCAGCTGGTGGAGACTTTTTTTTCAATCAAGTCAGTCAAGACCTCCTCACAGATGACCCTCGTGATATTGTTGGTGGCCAGTTGTTCCGAAGACACATTTGCGCCGCCGCGGCCACTGTTTTGGTCATCCTGTTGCAACTTTTTCCGATAGCACCAAACAAGGAGTTGACGCATACGGTCTGGGCCCGAAGAAGACGTATCTAGTAGTTTATAGTAGTCATGAGGCAGAACATCGCTGTGTGGCTCTGCCACGAGCCCGTTGCCTATAGACAGGACGCGCTTGCCTCGTTTATGGTAGGAGACACGGCGCTTGAATGGAGCACCGCCGTTTTCCTGGGAAGACTGACTGTGGTTCAGCGTTACTCTCTTTGAAGAATTGTTCGAGTCGCTGAGAGAATTCTCGGTGCTCTCGCTGAGATTCGCAAACTCCCGCGATAATGCATCTGCGCGAGCATCCAAACTTGCGAACGGGCTATCGAACTGTTTGCGTTTCGCGGCGTGAGGCTTTTCACTTTCCACTGAGCGCATCGCCGATCCTCGTTTTGAGGGGGGGATTTGCTCTTCGTCATCGTCATTGCGACCACCCCGTTTATAAATGAAACCATCGTCCTCCTCAAAAGATGTATTGATTGAATTCATTCTAGGGCCGCCATAAGACGCCAGAAGCGATTGTTTCTCCATGAGGTCGTTCAATCTATTCTTCCTTTGCAGAAGCAAACTGCTTGCTTGGGTGTGCTTAGCATCTGTGGAAGGAGTCGACTTTGACGGCGTTTGCGACGTGCGACTCGCCAGCTTTTTCAGCGACCGGGAGTGTTTCGGTGGCATCTCAGAATACGATCTAGATTCAGCGGATGATTCAAATACAAGCTAACCGGAAGTTTGATGATCAATAATACTCTTGATGGAATTGAGCGTACTGTATACGTCGAATTGTAAACACTCGGCGATATGCGACTTCTCGCTTATGTAATGAAAGCTGCCGCGAACTCGTTGCGTTGGGAAGGATGAATCAGATCAAAAGGGATTAGTTTTTTAGGAGAAGGAGATATCTTCCATGAGTCATCTGATTGATATGAACTCATCGCAGGGATATGTGTTAGAAACATGAATTTTGGAACAAGCCAAGTGTTTGTATGGCGGTATGGAGCTTCTGATTTATGTATTGCAGGAAAGATGTTTCAGAAAGACAAGTTCGTTACTGGACCTGTTCGTCATGGAATTGGTCGGATCAGTCTGCTTAAAGGTGATAAGTGTTGATAATAGAGTCACTCTTGCAATGATACATATTGAGTGTTTTCAAATTGGCAACCTTCAAAGGCATTTGTGAGTACAATCTAATTTTGATTTTACAATATGTTCGCGCGACCCCTCAATCTTTTTCTCGACATGAATGCCACTAGCGCATGTCCGGGAGAGCATGATGAGAACTTCTGCTACGCACGCGGTGTAGTATTGCCCCATAAAACTCATTCTCAAAATGTTCAGGAGATGCTATCGGGGATGAGGACAGCTATAGTGGCCATAAGCCGCTTGTTTCCTTCTTTTTAGAGGGGAATCGAGCGTCCATGTCGCTTCCGACGCCCGACACTAACATAAATTATATGCAGTACACATTTTTTACAGATTTCGATTATTCGTGGTCGCCCGATACAAATGATCACATGGTGCCGATGAGCCTTGATGTCTAGTGGTTTTGGACTTGGGGACAAACGCATTTCACGATGTCATAGTTTTGTTGCATATACGACCAGCTCTTATGAGAATGGTACAAGAGTCTTCTATCTTTGTGTGGACCTGACAATCACGACTTTGACTATCAAACGCGCCAATATCTTGAGCGATATACTCGAACAAGCCGGAGTGGTTCCGGTTGAGCCAATAGAAGGCGACTTGAGAGTCAATATCCAATGGGAACGTGTGAATGGACAATCAATGAGCACAAAAGTCGCTCTTGTGATATCTGCGCTCGATATGGTGATGATCTATGACATCCGTCGGGATTCGTCGATTGGTCCTATGATTATACCTCAATCACATGTGGAGGGAATTCATAGAATGCAATGGCTTCCTCCGCCAATCACACAAAGTCCTGTGAGTGATGTTGTTGGCGAGGGAGCCCATGAAAACTCCAAGCAATTGCTCATCTTCACAAAACACGCACTTTCAGTGAAGCTCTATTCCATCGATGGAGAGCATGTTTTGCTACATATCATCAAGCCACAGTGTGGGAGGGCGTTTTTTAAGGGTCCTGACTATCGTGTCTGGCTGATAATCTCGCGAAGCATGGAATATGATAGTCATCCCGTCATTCACCATTTCCTCAATACCGGTTCAGTGAGCGTTTTGATCCTGCAACAGCGGCTTCAGTTCCTGCTTATTTTAAATCTGCCACAAGTCTCCTGGTCTCCTCACGGAATTTGGTTCAGTGTTTTCAGTGACAGCGATAGTACCGCAGGGTACAATTTTCAATTGGAGGGGGCTGTGAACTTTGCGGCAAAAGACAAAGCATTGACCCCGTTACTTTATCTCAAAGTCCATAATAGTGAGCTGAAACAAATCTCGCTCTCGTCCAAATATGTTACCACATGGGTTATTCCGCCCCATAATTTGCCAGGGTATGAATCTTCATCACAAGCGAAGGATCTCTTGCCCACCAATGAATCGGATGGTATGCTTGAAAGGACCGTGGACCTACCTAATTCGCTCGAGCTGGCGTCATCAGAGGCGGAATTATTTATTATCGCGAGTGTGTGCGATCGCAAGCGGGTCTTGCATATATCGCGAATCTCGACCCACACTCCTCGGCTGCCACGCATGGTTTCAATCGACATTAAATCAATGAGCGACTGCCCGTCATTTCGCCAGCGGAGTACCCAACATGATATCGTGTACTCCACAAACAGCTTTATTCCCAGGGTTGACTTTGGATCCCCCATTTGCTCCCAAGCTGCGGGCGCTTTCTTATGCATACGTCTCGAAACAGGAATATTTATTTTGCGAAAAAGCGGAGATTCCGGGTACCGGAGCAGCTCTATTGTGGTTCCGACCCTGAAAATACACTCCATGCAACTTGTTTCAGTGAAGAGCCGCATGCAACTTTTAGTGGCTTGTGTTGATCACGTTCTATTGTATAACCTCAATAGCATGCGCATGCAAATTCTCCTTGCTAATCACGCAATCCTTCACGCCGAGATGGGAAGAAATAGATACGCCGGAACGCTCGTGGTATATACAAGTGGCGGAATTGAATTTTGTCCCCTCACTAGTGACGAGAACGAGGCCGAAGAGAGCTTTGTCATTTCGCGGTTCAAGCGCAAACTCGATCACCACAGTTTTAACTCGGATATCACCGACACGTTTGGCCACAAGAAAAACTAGTGACACAGTGCAATTTTTAACTTGACACGTAGAAATATCCTGAGAGGAGCCAAGCGTATGGACAATCTGAATGATGGACAAGTCTTTTCAGACAGAAATTTGCGATCATTTGAGGTGATGCACTGTGCTTGCTCGAGCACCTTTGAATTGAAAAGTATTGATCTTTTTTTTATATACATAGTATGTGCACAGTATCATTTTATAGTGGCCGCTGGGAAAATTCAACCTATTAAAAGTCGCCCTCTATTCTCAGCAGTATACATCTACAGCGACTTCTTCTTGGGTGCACCCTTATTACGTTTCTTGCGGTCCTTGACCATATGGAGACGATAAGCCTCCTTAGGGTCTATCAAGTCGAGTTCAGGAAACCATTTCTGAAAGTCTCTGAAGGTCGGAGTGGAGGAGTTTTCGCCATAATAGTTTATAACTGAGGGGCCCTTAAGAGGCTGTCTCAAGATCTTTGAACCGTTCCTGATTCCATTGGGATTCCACGATTGCCCAAAGATAGATGCCGTAAGCTGTTTGATATCCAATAGGCGCGCAGCGTTGGGAGCTTTTGGGTAGATGGTCATCGCTCGCCTATCCGACACTCCTGTTACCTTGGGGACGTGAAATTTTAGCTGGCGAGACCATATGGCGAGGTAGTGTATTAACCAGGGTTAGAGTACAGGGGAGTGTTTAGGGTATGAGACTCACTAGAGGTATGGGTGACGGTATATAAGACTAGATGTAATGGGAGTGGTTACACGCAGTTGTATCGATTGACGGAGGTGATACAAACCACCAGATTCCGGCCAAACTTGTGATTGAGAAAGCTGCCCTATGAACGATTTTTTTTTGCAGTTTTGCAAACACTATTTTTGGCAGCCGCACCCAATTTTTTGAGGGGCGCAGTTGAGGAAAGAACGTGGCTGGGGGCCTCGATAGATTGGACGCACAGTCTTTCGCTCTTTGAGATTGATATTTTGAGTCGCTCGCGATTCCAAGTCTTTTCTTCTGCGACTTTGATTGGATCCGAGGCTGCTCTTTTCTTTTCCTTTTTCATCACGCTTCAGGTCTCGACTTGAATGATCTCTCTCTCTGATCATCCATGTCCCCAGAACGAAGAAATCTGAAACAATCAGGGGCTCTGCCTCCCCAATCACCTTTTGGGGACTACAATCCTCGCGTCTTTTATCCTCCCGATGATGATTTATCGACTGATTTATATCTCAATGTGCCCCATGCTTTTGATTTCATTCCTCAAAGCGGGCCTTCGTCTCCTCTGAGGAACAATCATGCTCCTATTGGATCTCCTTTCGATGATAATAAGGACCTGTCCCTCTCTTCAAACCGGTCTCCTCGCAGATTCTCTGCTTCCACAAGTGGCTTGCCCTCAAAATGGCTGCCTCGAAAAAGCAGACCATCATCATTTACAGGCAAACACCCGCATCATCGCTCGTTTATAGCAGAAGCCGCCTCTTTGAATGATTTCGACGCTATCGCTCAGGGCCTAGATTTCGCCCTAGGAACCGATGATTCGACAGGCCATTGGTTCCCATCGAAAGCAGTGGCGCACCCTGGTGAAGAAACGACGGCTTTCGCTTCTGGTAGCTCTGTTCATTTGACTCTGGGAATAGTACGAGGCCCATCAGAGCGACATCGTTCTCGCTCTATACGCCCCGAAGACTATTCTCACACGTCCTCACTCGATGAGGGCATCATCGACAATATTCCGCTTCATCGGATGAGCCGAGCTCGCGAAAGCTTGGAGTACCCGTATTCTCTAGCGCTGGACGATGAATCGACGCTCCCGAAACAAAACTCTTTGTACACGAATGTTCCAGAGCCATATCTGGCTCGCATGGACTTGGAAGCCGGCTCCTCTGTCGATGTGCTGCGAGCCAATTTGGCAGAAGCTGCCGGTGGCTCTCAGGGCGGAATGTCTTCGAAGGTGACCAACTTACTATCGAGAGTCCTGGAACGTGTTGCTGGCCCGGGAATTGATAAAAAAAAGGGTACCCTGGCTGATCTGGCATCGGTCAAATCTCGCGAGACTGCTATAGACCCTGTCCACGAGTCCTTCGATCCTCTGGCAGTTGGCGTGCGCGATCAATCTCACCATATCTCCACGGGGTCTGGCTCTAATCTTCAAGTACCGCCCTCCGCACAAGCCTCTAGAAAACTGCTGACAGGCTCAGTTCCGCAAATACCTCGCGACCACCATGATGACTCCACTCTGGAAGTTCTGGCGCATACTTCCCAAATTTCTGAAGAACCGGAAACACATTTAAGCGCTGGTTTCGCCGAGAATACCAGTGGCGCGCCTGCATTGTATGGCAATTCTCTTCGCATATTCCCCCCGTCGTCAAGAATTCGCCAGTTCTGCCACAAGATGGCACTCAGCACGCGCATCAACAAGTATCTCTTTTGTTTGCTCCTTTTACAAGTCGCTCTATTGAACTATCGGCAATGGAATCCCAAGGCCATGGGTGGCTACTTTTACAGTGGCTACAATTGGGCCGACTGGGTCTTGGTCGTCATCAATCTTATTTACACGGTTGAGATGTCGATGAAGATTATTGCATATGGACTCGTTGACGACCGCGCAGCGTTTGATGGCCAGGGAACTGAGTATCCACAATCCAAGAAAACTCAAGTTGTTTTGGACTCATATATGGTCAAAAGCATCATAGGATTGTGGACACGATGTTTCGCGCAATGCTTGGCGCGGAAAAAGTCTCGAACCGCGAAAGCCAGCGTAGACATGTCTGCGGGCTTTTCGGAATCGATCAACGATACCTCGGGATCTCCACAAAACCATTTTGGTGGTAACAAAAAGGTGGCACACTTCGACGTGCACCTGAAGTATAGCATGTCTTCGCTCACCTTCGCTCAGGAGCCATCGACCAGATCTGATCTGTCGCAGTTTCTAGACGATAGCGGCAGTGCATTGGAAGGCTCGGCGCCGTCCCGGACCCGCTTCCTCACTCATCAAAATACCCTAATGATTCAGCCACCACCAAGCCATAGGAATATTCACAGAGCGTACCTTCGAAGCAGCTGGTCTCGAATCGACTTTATCTCGACAGTATGCTTTTGGATCTCGTGGCCGCTTTCAATTCACGGCTATGACTCGAAGCATCAGATCTACGTGTTCCGCGCCTTGAGCTGCCTCCGAATTCTTCGTTTATGCAACTTGTCAACAGGCACTTCGACTGTTTTGAACGCATGCCGCATGGCCCTTCCCCAGCTAGTCGATGTGTCGATCATTGTGTGTTGCTTTTGGCTTCTTTTTGGTATAATAGGTGTCCAGCTGTTCAAGTCTTCATTAACTAGACATTGCGAGTGGACAAACCCAAATGACTCTACCGACACCTATATCAACGACAGCCAGTATTGCGGGTCATATCTCGATCTCGCGGGCACCATTCAGGCTTACATTGACCGAGATGGCACGTCTTCAGAAGTAACCAAGGGTTTCACTTGCCCCAAGTATTCCAGGTGTGTGAGTGGTGAAAATCCATATGGCGGGTATGTCAATTTTGACAACATTTTTCAATCTCTCGAATTGGTATTTGTGGTCATAAGTGCCAATACATTCACAGATCTCATGTATGACACAATGGACTCAGATACCATAGCTGCGTGCTTATTCTACGTTGCGTCCATTTTCGTCTTGACAGTGTGGCTTCTTAACGTTTTCACCTCGATCCTTGTGGCATCGTACATCATGATAAGAGAGAAACTCCCGGCAGAGTCGGTGCCACGCAAAAAGTCCAGAATATGGTTTCCTGCCCTAGACGAGAATGGTGACTTCTCCATGCATCCGAAAGAATTGGAAGCCTTGAAGAAGCAGAACAAAGTCTTGAGCGTTTGGTACAGCTGTGAGCCAATTTGGCCGGTATTGATCTTTTTAAATATGCTTGCCCAGTGTTTCCGGACGACCAACATGTCAGAGTCAACTGCTCGTTTGCTATTCCGATCCGAGGTGGCATTCACTTGTGTCTTCGCCGTGGAGATCGTCGCTCGCTTTTTGGTATACTGTCCTTATTGGCGGATCTTTTTTGCGTTCAAGCGGAATTGTTTCGATCTTTTTTTGGCTGTGATCACGGTCCTCATCATATGCATAAAAGAGAATATTGGACACGCCTATTACTGGCTCACAGTTTTCCAGATTATGCGGTTTTACCGCGTCGTCCTTGCCTCGCGCATAACCAGAAATCTCTGGCTCAAGATTATGGGCAATTATAAATCATTATTCGATTTGGCTTTATTCTACCTTGTATTGACATACTTGCTGAGCATCATCCTTGCGCGGTACTTTGAAGGTGTGATACCGCTTGATGAATTGAGTGAAATTCCTTTTGCAATGGACACGCTTCCCAGCTCGTTCATCTCACTTTACATCATCACTACCACCGAGAACTGGACAGAGATCTTATACAGCCTCCAACAATACTCGCTGAACACCTTTTCGCGGATGCTCGGGGCAATGTTTTTGACAGGATGGTTCATGTGTTCGTACATGGTTTTGATTCATTTCTTCATTGCCGTAATTGCAGCCGCTTTGGAAGTTTCGGAATCTCAAAAGAGAAGAGAACAATTGGTTCAGTTCATTGATATCATGGGGGCAAGATTACAAAGGCTCAACAAAGGGCCTGATGCTTTCAATAGGCTCAAAAAACGGTTCATGAAAAAACGCGAGGGAAACGCTGATGTCGAAACGGCAGTTGTGAACTTGCTTTTGAGTGGAAACGCCGTGCAGGATTTCCTTGATGAGGAAGAGTCTAGTCCGATTGTGCAAGTTGATGAAAAGATCCGCGAGTTGCCAAAATCTCGTTGGAAGCGATGGCTTCATGTGAATTTTTGGAGGTCAGAGAATCTTGTCAAGAATCCATTCTACTCTCAAAAAGTGAGCACTCGCAAAACTTACTTGGGCAATTTCAATCCTGCCCATTTCGCCCGCAACATTATAAAGGAACGAGATCTGACCATAACCAAGCAAAACCAATACCTAAAGAGAAATCCGACGTTCAATAAGGTCTTCTACGTCATGGGTCCTCGTCATCCCGTGCGGCGCATATGCCAGTATATTGTGAGCTCGAGTCATGGTGATCGCGTTCATGGAGTGGACCCATATAAGCCAGCGCACGAAGCATTTGTGGTTTTCATGTTTCTCGCAACAGCTGCGCTACTTGTCACTACTTGTTACTTGACACCGTTATATCGATACCAGCTCGTGATCAAGCATGGTTTCTACAACTGGGCATTTTGGCTGGAGGCTGCGTTCATCGCGATATTCAGCCTCGAATTCAGCATCAAAGTACTTGCGGATGGACTTATTTTCACGCCAAATGCTTATATGCGATCGTCATGGAATTTCATCGACTTTGTCGTCTTGATCGCATTGTGGATCGAATTCATCGCGTTGTTGAGAAATGACGCATACCTTTCCCGAATTGTCCGTGGGTTGAAGGCTTTGCGTGCCTTGAGATTATTGACTATTAGTGAGACCGCCAAGAACAATTTTCACAATACCATCATTGCTGGATTCGGGAAGATTATCAATGCTGCCATCATTTCTCTTTGCTTACTTTTCCCCTACGCAGTATGGGGACTCAATGTGTTTGTCGGGCGCTTGAGCACCTGTTTAGACGGCGAATCTGGTGCCGATATGTGCATCAACGAGTATCAAAATAAGGTTTTCAATTGGCAGGTTTTGAGTCCCAACGTATACGTGGCTCCCAATTTGAACTTTGACAGGTTCTCAAAATCTTTCCTGAGTCTTTATGAGATCATCTCGTTGGAAGGATGGACCGACTTGTTGCAGTCTGTCATGAAAAGCACGGGCGTCGGAACCCCCGTTGGTGGCTATGCTTCACCATTCGCAGGCATTTTCGTCGTGGTTTTCAATGCCCTCAGTACCATTTTCATTTTGACCTTGTTTGTTTCCGTCATCATCAGCAATTATTCAAAGTCGACTGGTCGCGCATATATGACCACCGATCAGATTTCATGGTATCAGGTCAAGTCTGTTTTATCTGATGTTCAACCATCAAAAAGAATGGACCCGGAACTGATGTCAAAATTCCGTAGGTTCTGCTACAGGATGACAATCGAGCAGCATGCCACATGGAGGCGTTTCCAGTTGTTTGTACTTTTCGTGCATTTCGTGACATTGCTCATGGAATACTTTCCAGAAGTGCTTGCACCAATGCTTTTCAGGGCTATTGTCCAGACAATTACGGTACTGATTGTCTTGATAAATTGTTTGATGAAACTTTATGCCGCAAGCTGGAACTCGATAAGTATATGGAGAACGAGGTTCCTCATGATTGCATTGGGCGCTTTCATAACAAACATCATTGGATGGCTCACTGATCCCAATTCAACATTCGCAAATATACACAAGCTGTTTCTGGTCGCACTCTTGTTACTTGTTATACCCGAGAGCAAAATGTTGTCGCAATTGCTAAAACTCGCGTCTGCAAGTTTCCCTCAATTGATATCCTTATCATTCACATGGCTTACGATTTTCTTGATGTTTGCAATCGCCTTAAATCAGATTTTTGGAACAACCAAGATTGGTCCCAACACAACTCATAACATTAACGTGCGCTCGGTGCCCAAGGCGTTGATCTTACTTTTCCGATGCAGTTTCGGAGAGGGCTGGAATTATATCATGGATGATTTCATGTTGAGTCCACCGTTTTGCGTCTCTGGAGGCTTTGACGAGCCTTCAGATTGCGGCAGCAAGCCTTATGCGTACATTCTATTCTGTGGTTGGAACATTACATCCATGTACATTTTCTTGAACATGTTCGTTTCGTTGATTTTGGACACGTTCAACTATGCGCACGAAAAACCAGAGTACAGTCGATTTATCGATCGCGACGAAATCCGCAAGTTCAAGCGACTGTGGCAGAAGCTCGACCCCAGAGGATCTGGATTTATCCCAGCAGAAGAGTTACCTGCATTTTTACAATCATTAGAGGGTGCTTTTTCTTTGAGGTCATACAGGGGTGACCTCACCATTCCCAATTTGTGCGCGAAATGGATCACTCGAAATAATCCGCAAGACCCTTACGACATCACTGTCGACTTGAACACCATTAACAATGTGTTGGATAAAGTGGATGTGAACAAAGCAAGGGCAAGGCGTCACGCGGTGGAGACATTTATCGAGGAAGCACACACAAGAATGGAGTTGAACGAGGAGCCGGGCATATCCTTCACTCAGGTATTATTGCTGCTTCCGTTGTACACCAATTTCGAGGCTGGGAAATGCCTCAATTTGATTGATTTCCTAGACCAGAGGTTACTTCGGCAAAAGGTGGAGAGACGGCTCAGGCATAGGCGGGCGCAGGGATATATTAAAACTGTGGCTTGCCGATGGAAATATTTGAGAGATATATGCCCCGACCATCCCCTTGGCGAATATGTGTTTGGACTGAGGTTTATGAAACGATACCCTCAGGGAGGTGCGCCTTCGATTCACATTACCACTCATGATCCAGTGTCAGACGAGAATGAGGAATTCAACTCCAAGTCCGCACTACACGAAGACGTGAATGATCCAGTCAGCGAGGCGACATCCCGAACAATGTACATCCCCAAAAGCCCGCTCACGGTCTACTTGCCCAAGCACGACACATGATCCGAGGACACGACAAAGCGGGAACACATTCGACGCCCGCGTAACAGTTAGTAGGTCGGATCACTTTGTCACAAATGAACGCCAGCCAGTCTTATCATGTCTAGGTCCTGCCCACCGGAAGCCATTTGATGCATACACGAACTTGTGATCCTATACTTGGTCATCGGAAAACATTGATAAAAATAGGATGTGTTTTTTAATATCTATAAGGTTGTGTCGTAATTAGTAGTTTTCGGTAATCATGTCGTTTAATCCCAAATCTTCGTTTTGTTCGTGGGTCCTGTCATAGTCTTCAATAATCATGTTGGGGTCATTGTCAGGAGCGTAAACGTTTTGAATGTAAGATGCTGCCATTGGATCTTCCATGATAATGGTGAATGGGAATTTACCGTCGATGGCATTTTGCATATTGTCGAAGAACCCAGTCCATTTAGTCATCGTATCTTGGTCCATGGAGTCCGACGTTTGGGTAAAAACCCTTGAGTGTAATTCTTCCTTGACTTGAGTTAACAAACCTTCGATTGTGGTGAATCTGCCGCCCAAGGTACCTGCGGTCAAGTCCAAGTTGAGTTCTGGAATAGACAAAGTGCAAGTTTCGCTTTTAAGAATGTCTCTGGCGAGATCCTCAGGATCCGTGACCTTCAACGTGACTTTCCTTCCCTGTGCTGGGATAGCACCTCCAGTTTTCACCTCGTTTGATTTGAATCCGCATTGATCACAATTAGTAGACATCAAAACGACTTCTTTGAAATGGGGGATGTCGATAGTCTTCATATTGGTGTCGCAGGGCTTGAAACAACTAGAGCAAGTCGCCGCGAAAGTTTGGACCTCATTATTCAAGTTTTCAATTTCGGTAGCATCTGAAAGAAAGCCTGTTGACTTGATTGAGCCATCTTGTTTGCTGTTCAGCTGATTCAAAGACGAAGAGATATTGCCAGCCGTGGCTGCCTTTTTATTCTCGAGTTCACGTTGCTGATGTTGAGCAACATCGTCTGCGGAAATAAGCCCCAAGAAAACGTTCTGCTCAGCGGTTCGATTGTACTCTGACAGAGACCATTTGTGAGCAGGCTCTCCGGGCAAGTATTCGATCCACGAGTTTCCGGCAGGATCATCAATTGATACAGTCAATGGCAAGGTCCCGGGTTCAGCGTTGATGAAGGAGCGTATGCGCAGAATAACATGCTGTATCTTCTCATACATTTCCGGTTGAATTTCCTTGCGAGCGGCCTGATCTGACTCCAAATCACTGGCCACCTCATCGAGTAATCCTTCAACGTTGGTAAGTTGACCACGTTTGGGCGGAATTTCAATTTCGAGTTCCGAGAAGCGGACTGTGGCAGTCTCGGACTTGACGACTTGTCTAGCGAAATCTTTTTGTTGTTCCACTTTGAGCACATAACGAGAACCCTTTTCTGCGATCTGCGCGGCGGCTTGGATCTCGCTATTCTTTAAGTGGCAATGAGGACATTCAAAAGACATGAGGATGATTTCACGGAAGTACGGGATCTTCGTGAACAACAATCGGGTAACGCCCATCTCGTGGCAATTCATACATAACGACTCGACTTCTTGTACGGGATGACCTTGAGCATCGCTTGCGCCAGTATCTCTGACCTCGTTATTGGTAGCAGACTGAGCTTGCTCTCCTAAGGGAGTAAACATATCAACCTTTTCATTGGATCCATCTTGTGACATAGTTCTTTGTTTCTTATTAATATGATCCATTTGCGATGGCGAAGAGTTCCGATCGGTGATCTTTAAATGCTTAATCTTTTTTCCCGCATCGAACGTCATCGAAGACTACATTCGAGATGACCATTAAGGGCCAACCAACCTGCTAGAGTAAGCTCGGGAGCCATGTAGAGTATGCGCCCAATGACAGGGACTTTCTCATAGTAGGGACTTTGTAGGGGCTTTTCTGAGGAATTCTCATCGTCCAAGACGTGGAGGCAATTTAATTTGCTGATTGTGAGATTACACCGGCAGAAGATGTCCCCTTAAGATATTGTCATGAAAACTTGGCCGATTGCCGATTGCAAGAGGGTGATCAGATCGCGAGAGGGCTGCAGTCCTTATACTCGCGGTAGATGACGAGCTATTAAGCAAAAAAAGTGACACGGACAGGAATCGAACCTGCAACCCTTTGATTTGGAATCAAAAGCTCTACCATTGAGCCACCGCATCCTAATGGGATTCCAAAACGGGTGCGGTCAATATGTCAGACTGGCATAAGTGTGTCAATGGCGGCTAATCGATGGTGTCTGGAGCGCAATAATTGACGTCAGTATTTAGACTAAATACCGTTCACCTCTCAAAAAACCTCGGAGGAGACGTCAGTGAAGTGCTCCCCCAAAGGAGCACCAAGGGGAAGTTATGAGGGACTCAAGGTCGTGTCTCAATTAACCGGTTTGGCCTATATTCATGTTGTATGCTTGTTTTTCCAAAGCGGGAATTGTTAAATCAGCAGCTCTCCATACACACATCCTGATGCTTTACCCCGAGTTTTGAATGATCATACACATCAATCATGAGATGCTTCCGGTATGCTTCCGGTATCGACAACCCCGTGGCATGTACTACAGTGACTCATGTTTAATCACCGTGCGGATAGACCTAGAGTGAAGGTAAAATTGACCCCACGAGTAGATTTATTCGAGCAAAAACACAAACCCTGTCCTTCTTCGGACCGGAAAAATTGATATCAAGCCTCTTGGCCGCTAATGACGTGATGCGACCCGGAAGATTTGATTTTTTTTCCGTTACATGCATAACTCACGAATCTTCCCAAATCTAGAACTAGCCCCTGCCGATCAACTTGAGTTCAAATACATTAGTTCCCTGCATTAATAATAAAACTGTTCTTTCCTTGATACTAATCAGGTTTCAGCATCACTTGGAGCAAAACGGCTCGATAGGACGCGGCTCGCCCAATCTTGAGGGTCATGTCTGCGCGGAGGGAGATTGTGAATTGCACGATAATCAACATCGAATTGGATCACGTCTGCAAACACATGATAAGGTTGTTTCCCGCCAAATCTCACGTCGTAGGCGAAATCAAGGAATGCTCTGGAATTGCCAGGGTGCCCTTGAAGAGTCATGCCGTTTCTTTCTGCCCAAAGCCCTACCCAGTTATCGGGATCAGCCACGAATCGATGGATAGTTGCTGCAACTCTGAGCAAGCGGTCTTCGGGACTGATATCTTCCTTATCGGTACTGAGATAAGCATATTCCATCTCTCTTCTCCGTTTGAGGGCTTCGCACTCTCTGTTTGCCTTTTCCTCAAGTTCAAGCTGTACGGATACGAATGCGAAGCATTCTGAGGAAAGTCCCTGGCCCGGCGTCAAAATACAATCATGCGAAGTGATCTTCTCATATTTTGTACAAGCGCTTGAGAGACCAAGACAGATAAAGCCCACAAGTAATGAGAATTGCATTCAGAGTGAAATGATCATGTATATTGAAACGAAGCATGCTCCGCTTTATATACTGGTGGACATTCTCCGAGTTGTTTGCTCGGGTTCAAGGTGTAGATATCAAAAACATAGCTTAAAAATTGATATGACGCGTCGCACAATAGATGTGCCACAGATGGTATGATTACTCAAATCCAAAATTGTCAACCATAGTCCGTGGGCAGCCCGAAACAAGCTACGAGTCGTCACTATCTATTTACCTGTAGGGTGCCAGCCATTCACATCGTGTAGAAACAAATAGCGCAACTGCATGACTAGTTCACGCGAGACCCGGTTACTTGATCAAGTCTCGCCGATTTGCAACCATTTTCGCAGCCATTTCTGCTGCTATTGTTTTTTTTTAAAAATAATAATTCAGAAGCGTTTCGCCATGACAAGAAATCTCAATGATACGATCAGATGCAGAAGCGAAGCAAATGATGTCGCAGCTATCCTCAATATGACGCAGGTAAACTCCAAAATTGAAAACGCGTAACCGCATATGGGTGCTTTATTAGTGACTCGATGCGTTCGAATTCAATCAATTGTTTACACTCCTAACATTTTCCATGCAAATACGCTTATTTCCTCTCTTTTTACATGATCAACTGTACATAGTGTAACACTTTCAAGTTAAGGTATCATAAAGTTTTGAGGCCGGGTACCGAAACTTGGAATTATGATGCTACATGGTCTGCTGACCAGATGATTTACTCGCGGGCTGTGTGAGGACGTACTTTCTTTCTCGTCAAACCTGTCCGATTTCCGATTTTCAAAATCACCTTGCATCCCAATTGCTGAAACTTGATCAAAAAATACGCTCATTCACAAAAATCAATGCCCCTTCCCGGATAGAACATGATTTCAAGATTAGTCCCAGTGATCCTTTTCAGAAGCCAACGGACAGGCCGAGCTGTAGTTTTCGGTCTTGGAGGGTCGCTTCTTGCTTCAATCGATTGTTTTGGGAAATAATCAAGGCAAAAGGTTGTCATTGGGTGAATGCTTTTCGTGGCCAGGCGCAACTGGCGGGCCTCAGTCACACACTTCGTGAAAGTAATATCGGACCTTGCGACGGGGGCTACAAAGTGAAGTGTGACTTTCTGTATCACTCTCACTCTCCCTTCAGATTGAGCGGTGTATCTTCCATACCCTTGGTGCCTCCAACTCTCCACACATAACGTCTTGCATGCAAAAGAAGGAGCTGGGGTGCACCACTACATTTTGTTGTTCACTTGAGAAAGATTAGGCTGCAAATTCTTTTTCAGACTACGATCCAATTGATGGAGAGCCAGAGAAGCAAAGGTGCTTTGGAGTCCATGCTTGAAATTACCTTATTAGCTTCAACAGTTACTAATTACATGCCGATCAAGCACAAACATATCTCGTTTTTCAATATATTCGCTATTCTGTGGGCGATCGGTAAAGCCCGTTCTTGAACACACTTGCTCTCATACAATCAATCCTCGATAGCTAGACCCCTGCTCTGTGAGTCCATTTTCTTGCGTTGGCATCATTGTCAATAGTCATGAATTTGTCCAGACATGCCGCACGAGTGGTGAGTCCGTCGCCATTCTGAGTATTTGCGGGTGCTTCAGCGAGAATCAACAGCAGTCGAAGTAAGAGAGCCGTGAAAAACACCGCTTCACGATGAGCGAAAAACCACATTATGTACTGAGTGAGAATTCAAGATTCAAAGATTTCAAGATACCACACGAGGGAGGTTGTTGAAATTAGCGATGACCCTGAGCTTTGACATGTTAGAATCGAGCCTCTATTTATACTGGAATTTGGGTGCATGAAATGGGATCTCTCATGACTATTGCCAACTCAGAATCAATAATCGAGGTAGGAGACGACGAGGCCAAGCCTTCGGTTTCATCTGCTGGCATATGCAAGCGACATGTCAGGAACTGGTTTGTATCGTATGATGCTCGCACCATCATAGTAAGGTCTCACAAGCAACAGATATATCTCCAACATTCCCATCGAGAGTGTCAGTTGATGGTGTGGCAAATTGAACAGTTTTCAATAGTAGATGCGCGAGGGTGGTCGGGAAAACAGTTATAAAACTGAACTGACTCATGAAACACGGATGTTGAGAAACATTGATTACAGATCTCGCTGATATCTTATACTCTAATCACATCAAACATGCAGAGTATAAGTCAACCAAGTACGACAAAAGGAACTTTGATGGTTCCAGTTATGCATATAATGGATATCACTATCCAAGAAAATGAGGAAGCCTGCATGGTATCTCTATGGGAATCATCGATGGAGTCAAGTCTAATTTAAACGGAAGGCGTCATAAACGGAGCGATACCGGCGGAAAAAACCCCTCTAGAATTACACGCCCGAGCCCCCTAAAATTTGTCAAGAAAAGGTATGTGTGCCATGGAAATCTCACTCGAAAGAAACATCATCCGACTACTCCCAAGACTGCCAAACCAACTCCACACTTATCTCACACTCACGCCACCACAGAATTGCCTGACCTTGTAATCCGCCATAGGCCTGGCCCCAAATAGTACTGCCGCGATGACCTCAGAACACGTGATACATTTTGGCATCAAAAAGTGTGGCATCAGCTGAATCCGAATTACCTAGGGACTAACACTATAAACGAAGGGGAAACGCCATCGTTGCATTAGGTGAAGACTTTGAGTCTCAACATTATACTTGTGTTGCGCATCGGCCCTTTGAAAAACTAGGTGCTCTCATCAGAAAAGACTACCTTCCTTTCGACATGAACTTGTCTGATATTTGCTTACCTGAAACCACAAGCAGCGATGATATATCCAAAAACTATGAATCTCTTGTTGCAGCACGTTCCAGCAGCTCACGCTCTCAAATCGCCACTGCCACTTTCTCGCCATCTGTACTTGTCTCGCCCAATAAAGAACAAATCATCTCAGAGCCGCCCGTCTCTGATCATGAATACTCTCATCTGGATAAGCCCCTCGCTGAAGGGTCTGCCTCTGCTTCTAATAGCGTTTCGGTCGTGACCCCATTCTTGCGTCATATCAATGAATCTAATCCCGTTCCTACTGATAACTTTCATCGTTATTGCTATAGGCACAATCCAGAAATCACATGCAATAAGAACACCGACCAGGCCAAAATGATCAAGATCCAGCGCTCATTAGAGAAATTGCCACGACGAGACCAAGAGGCGCTCACGCATGTGTGGTCGATTTTCAGTGCATCGCCACACCATCATCGGGAACTTATTCTCGCGGGGCTTTTGACGCAATGCTGTTTCCCCCAACTCTCGTTTGTGCTGCAGGAAGTCGCACTGATGATCAAGATCGACTTTATTGCCACTTTGCCCCATGAAATCGCCCTGAAAATCTTGTGTTATTTAGATTGCAAATCCTTATGCAATGCCGCCCAAGTTTCGCGGAAATGGAAATCATTAGCCGACGATGATCGTGTATGGCATCATATGTGCGAGCAACATATTGATAGAAAATGTCCCAATTGCGGATGGGGCCTTCCATTAATGCACATGAAGAGAGCTCGAGAAAATCACGACGAGGAACATATTCCTAGAAGCCCTACTAGACCCGCAAGCAGCCAGATTCAGGAATTGCCTCCTCAACAATTATTGCCTCCAATCACCGACTCCACCGCATCAGCTGGTTCTGATGAGGGTCTGGGGTCTTCAGCAGCACCCGCAAATAGTGATACGAGTAATTCGCGTGAAGCGGCCAAGCGAACCTGCGAGGGCAATGATGCACAAGAGTCCAAGCGAGCATGTAATGACAAAGACGCCGCTGGGCAAGTGCAGGCCCCCATCCGGAAACGGCCCTGGAAATCGGTATATTGTGAACGTTACAAGGTTGAGAGAAACTGGCGCAAAGGAATCTACAATGTCAAGACCTTTGTTGGCCATATGGATGGGGTGACATGCCTCCAGTTCAATGGAAAGTATTTGATGACTGGCTCATACGATACAACTATCAAAATTTGGGAATTGGGGTCGGGTGAATGTATACGAACGCTCACGGGCCATACCAAGGGTATTCGGCTGTTGGTATTTGATTCCCAAAAGTTGATTACGTGCGGCTTGGACTCGACAATCAAGATCTGGAACTATCGGTCTGGCCAGTGTATTGCCACGTATCGTGGACATGAAGATGCGGTGGTCCTGGTCGATTTTTCAAAAAAATCAATTGTATCTGGATCTGCAGATCACACAATCAAGGTGTGGCACGTTGATTCGCGAACCTGTTTCACGTTGCGCGGCCACTCTGATTGGGTGAATCATGTCAAAATCCATACGCCATCAAACACGATATTCAGCGCGTCAGACGATACCACCATTCGAATGTGGGACGTGAAGACGAACCAGTGTCTCCGCGTCTTTGGCGGAGTCGAGAATAATGGACACATTGGCCAAGTTCAGTGTGTGATTCCATTCACCTATAAGGATACGATAGTTGCCGACCACGCCGATGAAGACCTCGACAATGCAGATGCCGTTGCCTCCGAGAACCCCGAAAGCAGTGCCACTTCTTCGACCACGAATGACGAAACACTTGGTGGTGACTTACCGGATAATCCCAACTATCCCAATTATTTGCTCACGTCTTCTCTTGACAATACCATCAAACTTTGGGATGTCAAGACTGGCAAATGCGTGCGAACACAGTTCGGCCATATCGAAGGGGTCTGGAGTATTAGTGCCGATACCTTTCGGATTGTTTCTGGAGCTCATGACCGT
Source organism: [Candida] argentea (assembly GCA_030581555.1). Classification (NCBI taxonomy): domain Eukaryota; kingdom Fungi; phylum Ascomycota; class Pichiomycetes; order Serinales; family Debaryomycetaceae; species [Candida] argentea. The sequence continues at coordinate 117,543 of JAKTTQ010000224.1, forward strand.
CTTGTTAAAGTCTGGGACGTGCAGAGCGGTAAATGCTTGCACACCTTTGGCACCAATTCTAGTGTGAGCTGCGTTGGTTTGAGCGACTCGTGTTTTGCTGCTGGGCTTGAGAGTGGAGTTGTCAAAATGTATTGCTTCAAGTGAATAGGCTAGTGTGTATCAAAAATTAGATATGAGAATGATTTTACGGGTGCTCTTGCGAAATGTGACATTAATAGCTAGTTATATCAATAGAGGCCTGCTCTCGTGATAAGCTGAGGTGATAAAGAAGGATATATGGGGTCATTCATGAGGGAATACTTGTATGAGGCTCAGGGATACTGTTATGCTGCGAACGATCATTCTCCTCGAGGGTACCTCGATCACAGGATCCTGACACCTTCTTGGGCTTTGGCGCTGACGTTGACGTTGACGTTGACAAGTCAGACGGCTTGGGATTGCCGAAATCGTCACCGCCGCTTGAAGATGTGGGCGAGAAAAAGCAAAAGCGGTTTAGAAATTCTTGATACGATTGGGAATTGAAAGTGTCCTGATAATTCACCTTGAGAGGACCACTGGCGAATGAAGACGAATGAGCGGGGCTAATATCTGGAGCTTTTCTCGGTTCCGTATTTGAATCAGGCTTGCGAGTATTGCGGAATTCAAGATCACTATTTTCGACTGTTGAATGTAAAGATGTGAATAATGGCGACGACATGTAAAAGCCATTCAGAACAAAATCATTGTGCTCTGCGGCTGGTTTACCAATTGTCTGCGCGGCATCAGATTCGGATTTCAAGGGATAAACAGTGTCGGCACTATTGCGACGACGTTGTCTCGAAGTATACTTTGGCTTCACGCAATGCAAATCTAATGGCTTGGAAGATGCTTTTTTGTGATGGGCCAGGGACCGTATAATGACAAAGCGATAGTTTATCTGATTGTTGTTATCCCAGTATTCACGACTATTGGCAACATACTTGACGCACAATTGGAACTCTTGCTGCGACGAGCCATCCTTTGATTCGCATCCCGTGTTTGCATTCAAGCACATCCCTTCAAACATCTTTTCGACATTCACCTGAAAGGTGAATCGATCATAGCCGGATTTCGCCAAGATCACTGGTCTTTGAGAAGTATAAAATGCAGGTTGTTCAATGATTGTGGCCCAGCCGTCCAGAGAGTATCGCACATGAACGGCTTTCTCGAATGCGATGTTCTTTACAGCAATATGACCAACGACTGTTTTTTGATCGCTGACAAAAATATCTTCAAAAATAACAGATGGCCCGAGTGCGAGGCGCTTTTCCATACTCAACAGAGGGAAATTCACAAGTTGGATTTCCCATATCACTGCTGGCGGTCCCAATTCAATATCGCCGACCTCGGATAAATCGGTATCGCTTTCGTCATCGAGTTCCAAGGCATAAGCGCTGCTTGTAGGAGAATTGGTAGCGGAAATAGCAAGCGGTTTGTCCTTCTTTTTAAAATAACATACGTCATTCTCATAACCAAAATGAACTTGCTTCTCAGTGGGGGTGGTAGGAAGAGACCTGGACCGGCTATGCATACGAGAAGCATGTTCATCCTTGAGGGACAGTTTCACCAACTCCCCGGACTTTTTGCGTACATGGCGCAAAGGACGAGTAGAGAGGTCTGAATTCTTGAATGCAGGCACGGAGCTTTCGGAGAAGGAGCGTGACACCGGGCGGTCAGGGATAGGGTCAGGGCAAGGGCCACGGTCAGTTGATGCGACCTGCGCATTGAATTGACTATTCTTCCGAGTGGGATCCGATGCTTGTTGAAGCATTCGCAGAGACCGCGAGGGCATTCCCAAGAAACGTAGGGATGGCGGCAATGCTTGGCCTGGGCTTGTCAGGGCGTTAATGTCTGAAGAAATATTCGTTAGCGTAGAGGTCTCCGTAGGAGGGATACAACACGAGTTTGTATTCGAAGGTACAGTATTCTCGGCTATAGGAAAGGGAACAGAAGCATGGTGCTTCTTCCCATTGGCCAAAGTGGGCGTTGACATGAGTATGGGAGGGGTGGGGTAAGATGCAAAGGACAAAAAAGGAAAAGAAAAGGTGATCGGAAATCTGTGGATTCGAAGCAGAACGCAACAGAACAGCTAGAACTGGCGGGCCCGCTAATTTGATGCCGACTCCGGTACTTGAGTCCTTTTCAATGGTAGCTTGACAGTCCTTGTAATGGGAATGGTGGGGTGAGTCCAATTAAATCGTTATCGCCGAAAAAATCTCCGGTTCTCAAAGCCGACAATTTAACTCTCCGGTCATTTAAAGGGGGACAAACATTATTGTGTGTGTGGGGGTGAGAGAATGTGGTTGACAATGTACAGCGAGAATCAAGCCGATGATTTGATTATTCATCAATGAGATTATTCGTAATCTGGCTCTATCGTACGACATATTCTTAGCAGTTGGCCGCAAGGTTCAATGTTCGAAGAATATTCTAGAATCATCCAGTTTTTTTTGCAATGTCTTCTCTCTAGTTCATGCCTCGGTAGATTGAGTTTTTTATCACCAATCGTTCCACCCCCTATTTCCCCTCGCTAAAAGTGGCAGCGGCTCTCTTGATTTTCTCTCTCTCATACACGTGCTTCCACTTGGCCAAATGTGTCTGTGTGGTGATAACTGATACAATTAGCTTGTGGGTTGGTCATTCAATTGCCACATTCAATTTGTTGGGTTTCCTCAACAGTCCCGGTCCTTGGAGAGGACTATATGAGTGAAAAATCCTCACGTCTTGAGCCGTTACTCGTTCAATGCCTCCACTTGCCACTAACGGTTTTTTTAGATAAATCCACACCGCAATACTATTTGTTCTTGCCGGGGTTCGGGCCGTCTTCGGCGTGATTCCTTTACTCCTATTTACTTCTTTATCCGGCATGGTCTTATCAGGAGTACCATTGAGATCGAGGAAGAGTGATCTTATGTGGGCCAGAGGACTGGGAGGCTATGACTCTCGAAAGGTTGTATAGGTTCGGGGTCGAGAGACGGTCAATCTTAAACGATGATAGTATCGGCGACTTCAGGTCAGAATTCATTTCAAGGTTTGTTTCGTGTCTTGAAAATACAGTTTTTCTTTAATGGTGAAAATACCACTATAGGCGCTGCCAAAGGAGTAACACACTGCTCCGCCGCAAACGACTTTGACCGCTTTTTGGCCATTAATGTTGACGGCAGCAAGTCCATGTCCAATGAATAAAGGTGGGGTTTGAGTGAGCCCATTTGTATTAATATTTTTCACGATGCCAGTTTCAAGGTCATACGTACAAATGGTTGAATTCAAGGGCTCGCGTCCAATCCCACCAACAACAAGCAACGTATTTTTGTTCAAGAATTCGCAATTCGCACCAATTCGACAACATACTTCCAGGGGCATTGTGATCTCACTCAAGACCACATCCGATCCATCGAATATGAAGGTGTAGGCCTGCTTATTGAACAAAGGTTCGTGACTTTGGTCAAAACCTCCGAATATGATACCCTGACTCCCATTATAAGCCATGCATGCAGCCCGCAAGTTAGGCGGGGCCTTGCTCACCACGTTGACCTCTTGCCATTCCCCAGTAATGGGATCAAAACTTTCAAATAAATGTTGACTAGAGTGTGAATCGTCCATCCCACCAAAGACGAGCACCTTCCCATCTATTGCCATTGCACAATGTCGAGATCGAGGTGCGAATGGAGAGCCCATTTTTGTCCAAAGTCCATTTTTGAAGAAATATGCGTCGCCACATCGAGAACGAGGCCTTGTTCGTCCACCGACAATAAGGACTCCTCCGGAGATTGCAGTTGCACTGTGGCACATGCGTGCTCCAGGACGTTTTCCTGTGCATTCCGTGACAACTGCGAGATTGCCAGAGCCTAATAAGAACGTCGCATCTGACCTTGATTGATTGGCGCCGCCATGAACAAATATTGTGTTCTCGTCGATGGCGCAAACGGCTGGGAATTTCAAAAGCAATGGGTTGTCTATTTCATGAACCGTGTTCGAAATAGCTAGCGTTGAATGTGGTGATTGCACACTTGTTTCGGACAGTTTCCGTTCATCGCCTGAATAAGAAGTATCATTAAATGAATGTATCAAGACATAATGATGACAAAAGAGAATGAACTCTTCCCATTCATCAAAGTCCTCGATATCGTTGATTTCGAGCTTTTCAGGACCAGAAATTTTGCGCCAGTTCTCGAACAAATCAGTGATGAGGACATTATCATAAAATTGACGGAATCGTCTTTCCTGATCTGCTCGAGATGGATACTTTTCCACACACTGGATTGGGGATCTTAATTTCTTGAAATGAGCCAACATTTTTTGCGCAAAAACATGGTCACGTCCATAGGGAAGGATTTGTTCTAGGACAAGGATGTGAGACTTGGGCACTTTTGACAGCAGCTCGATGATGAGGTCGGCGTCTTGTGGCTTCATGTATGCCAATGAAACCTCGGCAATAAAAATTGTGATCTCAGCTTGACCGCATACTGTTTCGAGGATCCTTTCATACAGATCCAAATCCTTCAAATCGCAGCCGACTAATGCGTAGTTTGCTGTTTGAGATTCAACACTAGAGTCACTTGGATCAATTTGAGTGCCGATGATTCCCGTGATTTTTGACGATTGTTGCATCATTAGCAATTTGCCTTTGACCAAGTCCGGATAATCAACGTCTAGAAAGAATAAAGAATCTCCGAAAGTTTCCAAGAGTTGGAATGCAAGTGGATCGAACCCGCATCCGAGATTGACAATGCGCACTTGCGAAGCATGTGGTTGACCCATTCTCTGACTCTGCTTTTGATGATGAGCAATGATTTTTTCAATAGATCGTCTTACCGATTCCATTCGAATCAAATAACCTCGGTTGATACTGGGCAGTCGGTTCTTCGGCTTTGCAACGAAACACTCGAACCACGGAGTCTCTTGCGGTCGAATTTTGCTATAATAGAGCATTTCGACCAGTCGCTTCGAAACGATCGATGAATTGTTCGTCCCTTGGACTTGTAAGTCATCATACCGTTTCCGACGCATACTTTTTTCTATTTTGCGTTGACGAGCAGCTAAAGCCTTTGCCAGGAGTTCTCGCTTGTCATTATGATTGACCTTGGAATCAGCTGCGGCATCGACTTGCGACATTGATATGGAATTTTTGAGAGCGATGACATGCGATGACGGCCAGCCAGATAATTTTTTTTCGATTCATGGGTGCCCCGAATGCGGGGTCCAGTCCTCGAGGCTGAACTCCTACAGTGGAATCCATCCATCAAGTGCAATGGAGATGGGCCTCACATTCGATAGGTTGTACAGCGAAGCGATCTCTAGAAAAAGAAGTTTAAGGTTATGGGTATTTACTTGATTAGGGTATTCTCTCGTCTAGACACCTTTTAGACAATCATTCAAGGTCTGATCGATGTTAGCAGGATCCAGCTGTTGACACCGCATAAGAAACTTGGCGGCCGCTATAGTAGCACGTAAATCCTTTTCATTCAATACATTTTTGGGCGCCGCTATCGATGGCGATGGTTTGACAGCGTCTTCGTCGTCCTGTCCTTGTACTGGGGTTTCAACCAATCCATCACCACATTTAAGCCATACTTTCCCGTTGATTCCCACGGCGATTTCGAATTGACACCTCAGGGCCAATTTCTCCAAGAATATCGATTGTGCGTTGAATAGCAATTCTCTCGCAAAATTTTGTTTCACTTCGAACACGAATCCTGACTTGTCCAATAATCCGAATCCGCCTTCTTTACCAGTACGTGCGTCCACACACAGAAGTTCCGTTTCTAATTCAGGGATCGCACTTGCTACACGAGCATATACCGCATCTCCCTCAGTCAAGTTTGGCCGATTTTTCTTGGTGGCATTAGGGAACGCCATCATCGGAAGCATCACGGGTGTTGAGAAATCTTGGAGACATACCTTATAATTTTCACCCAAAACTCCAGTGACTATTCCAATAACAAGATCATTCGCCTGTGGGATGTATCGTCTAGTATCCAGATCGATATACACGACTTGATTCGTTTGTTTGCGATTCACTTGAACGTGCAATTCACCTGCATTCACAGGTATGATTGCTTGTGACTTTGGCGTTTTGTAAAGGCCTGGACCTAATGTCACATTGATTTCAGGTTCAAGCGGAAGTGTATCTCCTGGTAGAATGATCTGCGTCATCTGGTGATATTGCGGTTAAGGAGGGCTTTTTTAAAGGTGATAAGACCAAATTGGATCTTTTTTCGTGATGCCTGCGTTTTTCCCTGTGGCGCCAGAGGCACTTGAGCAGTCGGGACAATATTAAGGATCACTGGTCTATGATCATCTTACACGACGTCTAAATTTATCTATACAGTTCTCTTTGTGATGGCAAACTAAAGGGTTTGCCGTGAGAGCGCAATTTATCGGCGTGATCAAGTACTTCTTGGATCCGTCTCCCCTTGTATAGGCGAGTGTTCTGTCGATCAATTAGCCTTTGCTCATCCCAGATCGGTGCTATGAGTCCTGGACTACGCAATCCTTCTTTGTCAATCCATGCTTGTAGATTATAGATATAATGCACATCTTTGGGGGTAGTAAGAGCATGGATCTTTCGGCCGGGTCCGTTATTGACGATATCTTGATGATGGCTCTGTTCCATTTCATGTTTCAGGGGCAATTCCAATCTTCCACTAAAATATCGTGCCACGACTGCCGCCTGAGACTCACAGAGTGGCATGGGCACAATATCTGCAGGTAATCCGATCAATACAAGCGATGGATCGGGGATGTAGAACATTTGAAGGTAGAGATCGTTGACTGCAGAACCATCTTTTGCAAGCAAATTAGGAAGAGCCTTTTCCATAAATGGCATACTGAAGAGGTATCCCGTGCAGAAGATGACTGAGTCGATATCACTGATAACCTCTTTATGGACCGTAGTCACTGACCGAGTACGATAATCGTACTTGGCGATCTCTGAAAGGAAAGTGATGGGCTTTGCTCGATCAATCTCACTGGGTTCACTTAACGTCGATACGTATACATGCGACGCACTATTGGCGATCTGAGACGCAATGTCCGAGCCGGAAGACAGGTTGCCGACAATGAGGACCCTTTGACCCAAGTACTGTTCAGGGTCATCATAATACTTTGCGTGGCTAATTGACTCAGGAAAATGTTCGTCCCATTCCTGGAGGCCCTCAACGTCTGGGATACTTGCAACATCAAAGTGGCCATTGCAAATGATCAATGCATCGTAACTGGTTTCGGTGGGACCATTAGTAGTATCACCCGAAACGTCGCGATGCTTGATGACCCACTTGCCGTCATTCTTCTGTACCTGAATCACTTCTGTATTCAATTTAATGTTTACCGAATCGGGAACAGTCTTTGAATACTTTATCAAATAGTCATGAACTTGCTGTCTTGATGGGAACACGGGTATATCCTCATCAAAGTGGACGTCACTATATTCCATAACACTAGATATGAGGTTCGTTTCCAAATGCTTGTAAACGGGAGATATGGATTGCTTCGGGTGGGGCGGGCTCCATCGCTCGATTGAATTCGGGTGATCACTAGGTATTTGGGGGTGAACGTTCTTGGGCTTTGATTCTCCATGTGAATACCATAGTCCGCCCAATCGATCTCTTCGCTCGAACAAGTCAATCTTTGCAAATGAGATAGGTTCAAGGGCAAGACCCTTGCAAGCGGCCAACCCTGCTGCGCCGCCGCCAATGATCGCGACACTGGGATATCTCGCTGAAGACATTGAAGTCGGTATAACAAAAAAATGGAGTATTAAAGCGAAGACGGCTCGCTTTAGCAACCTTTGAAATTGGACCGCATTTCCATAGAATCGTGTGATGTTATCGGTTATGACGCCTTGTACACGTGATTGGTGTCTTGTGTAAGTGGAGCCCCTTGAAGGTCCTTGAGGTCCATTCGATACAAACACCGAAGATGTTCGAGCTCAAGTCGATTCTTTTTCTTTTGGCCGGAATGACTATATTATCGTGTCATGGCAGATTGATCTTCCTTCTTGGATTTTGCCTATTGGTCTCTTGCAATTATTTGTGCACCAATTTGTAATCGATATAATAATTGGGGATTGAATAAAGATTGGTCTTGAATCGTGGCAACTATTGTGTTGAAGAGGCAACTAGGCCATAATATGGCTGAATACCTCATAACAGCATGCTTTCCAATTCTCAAACCATCGGCTATTAAGCGGCAATTGTGGGCTAGTTAATTTTGGCATGGCACCACAATTTTCTGCGGCATGTGATAACAATACAGTAGCATGCGATTCGAGTATCAATAACCATGTGACTCACACAAGGCGGTGTCCTCGGTCAAAGGGCTCTTCACTTCCAGTGGGCCCATCAAGCCCGATATCTATATCCCTCTGGTGGGCTGGATCCCTTATACCTACCATATCAACCATCCGCAGATTCACGGAAATTTGTGGCTGATTTATTTTTATGTCTGTACCCAAAGCGTTATCCTTCCCCCGCCATCGCCTATTCTGTTGTTGCGACGGGTGTCAAAGGGAGGAGGATCACGGTCACGAGCACGATCACGAGCACATCCTGCAGTAAGCGATATCGTCATGTTTTTCGGTCTCGCCGACCACTCGAACCCTGTAGATCATTGACATACGTCATGTCACATCCTGAAGCTAGTATTCGTCTGATTATCAGCGGCAAAGTCAACTATGATTCACTTGATTTCACAGATATCGATACCGATATATATGCTTCTAGTATTTATAGTGGAGCGCCCAGCAGTATCAGTCAAGATAATCTCAAAGAGTTATCGAAAGTAAGTGTTCCGCGTGCTTCTTTATTACAACCTTCGCCCATCTACCCTATCAAACGGGCCGAACCTTTGATAGGCGATAATGTGTCGCGACCTGAATCAGCAGCACTGATATCTCTGTGCTTTTCAACCACAGCCACCAAGGATGGGATCGAAGGGAAACGGCCGGGCCGCATGCTTGGAGGTGCATTTGGGCCCGGAGGTTTAGGCGGGATCGAATTACAGTCGCAATCACAGTCACAGTCACAGTCACAGTCACAATCGAACAGATTTGAGCTCGCGAGCGAGGGAACAATAGCCAGCAGTACGGGCCCTTCACCAATAACAAGTCCAGCATCTCTGATTGGACCTCTGGCACTGCAACAAGGACTTTCGTGGGGGATAACAGAGTATATGGATAATGGTGAGACCATGAGTGAGAAATCATTTCAAACCACCAACGCCGAATGTGATGGCGATAGTGGTGGTGGTGGTGGAGATCGGCCTTCGAATCTTTCTAGCCGACCGCCAATATCATTGAAGGAGAAAATGTCATTACTTGAAGGAAAGCGCTGTTAAAAAAATTAATGGATCTTTCGCCAAAGAGAACTTGTCGTTCTGTCTCGCAAACGCACCATCAACTCGCAAGTATCCGCCCTGAGTCGAATCCTTGAAACCCCCGAGTCCAATCACCCAAATACACTCCGAAAACAAGCCCGGGATATGCTGCCGAGATTAAATAATACTTGTCTCACGTGGCCGGACTCGAAGTTGCGGGGGAGAATTTCGGGTTTGGGAAATACGAATTTTCTTTCCAGAACGAATTTTGGTTTTGATACTCGATGATTCGCAATGCTTCACGAGTAGTGGGCAGAGTGCCGGGACAGTTAGCCGTAACATGTCGATTGGGTGTTACGGGAAAGTTACCGGTTAATCTGAATAGACTGCTTGCAACTCTATCGAAGGATCCAATTGAAATCGTTACGAGTATGCTGGGATCGCCCGATCCCAAGCGAGATTCTTTTTTCAAATATTCTTGGGGAACTTGGCTTCATGATGATGCCAAGCAAAAGGCATTACGTGAAACCCGTTTTTCTGTTGAAGGCCTAGTGAAATTGATTGGAGATTTACATGCTTCCCGTGTCGATCTGAGGTACCTCGACAAATCGAATAACTTGTTTGTGAGAGCGCCAGTGACTCTTGCAGACGGCCTGACTCTCCTCACTCAGAATTTGAATGAAGAGGTTCTCGGCGAGGTTGGTAAATCGCTTATCATCAAGTCCGTCGCTAGTGTCCATGAGGGGAAACATAACCGTATTTACAAGGTTTCTCTTTCTACCGGAAAAGAATTGATTTTACGCGTGCCATATTCATTGGACCTGGCCCTGGCGACTGAATCGCGGATCCAGAGTGAAGTTGCGACCATGGACTTTCTCAACCTCAAAGTTGGCGCTTCAGTTCCTCGTGTACTTGCGTTTGCAGTCAACAAAGCCAACTTGTTGGAATCTCCATTCATTTTGATGGAAAATATCCCTGGTGACTTGTTGATGAAACAGTGGGATCCTCTCGTAGAGGACTCTGCAGAGTCTGAAGGCCAACTCAAGAAAGTCATTGACCCCATTTCCAAATTCCACAGTGCTGCCATCTCTACCGAGTTTTCTCGTTCAGGGTCGCTTTACTTTTTCGACCATGTCCTGCCTCATGACCAAGCCATAAATCCGTATGAGAGCGAGACCAATGACTTGTTCAAGAATCGCTGGCGCATTGGACCTAGCATTGAACGTCCCTATGCTCGCAAATCACAATTATCGTCGAAACAAATCGACCAATATAATGGCCCGTTTTCATCTTTGGAACCCATGAAGGTTGTTACGGCATTAGCAGATCTCGAGCTTGAAAATGCTCAATCTCGCTTGGCCCTCATCACCTCTCTGGCAGGTGGGCCCGATACCACTGCGAAGGTGGCGACATTAACCGACCACATTCAGACATTCAAGGCGCTTTCAGCCATTGGCGGGTCACTCCTCAATCCTCAGTCTCCAGCGATCATCAATGCCAAAGCCGTGTTCTCTCCTCGCTTGTACCTCCCTGATTTGGATCCACTCAATGTGATCGTCGAGGGCGACAAGTACACGTTCTTTGATTTCGAGTATGCATGCATCAAGCCGTTTGTCTTGGCATCATATCCCACGTTTGTCGCATACCAAGGAGCGAAAATCTATGATGCTGAGACCGAAGTTGACGGATATGCGGAGATGGACGAGGTCGAGATGCAACAGTACAAGTTTATGCAGAACAAGACGAGGAACGAACGTCTTTGGGAATTGGCATTGAACGAGCGTCACCATGATTTGATTGCAGTTGCTTCACCATATCTCAAATCTCTTCGCAGTCCATATGATCAATGTTTGGAAATGAAAACAGATCAAGATTATTTATATGTGAAGGGAGCAATCATTCAATTGGAGGCGGTATGGGATCAATTTGCCGCGGCCGAGCTTTGTTTGCCGCGTCCCGACGTCCATACCTTTTCCAAGACTGAGATTGATACCTTCCACCATGAATTGGCTCAGTACCAATCACAAATAGCCTCGACGCCCTTTGCTGCTACTGGAGGATGGGTGCCACAAGATATGTTCGACAGTTTACGCGAACAAGGCATGATTGTTCAAAATGATGATGGTGATTGGCAGATTGAGACCGAGAAGGTTTTAGAGTAGAAACCTACCTGTTTAAAAGTATTATTTATTTACAAGATACGATAAGAGCGATTAAAATATAGCGACAGCAGGTGTTGATCCCCAGTGTAGCAATTAGGACCGCACTCTGCTGACCAAAGGTGTGTTGCGGCCTTCCTTCAGGCCATATGGCGAGCTGGCGAGACCCTGAGCGATGGAGTTCACTAATATCGGGCATTCCGGGTTTCTGTGGCCTGGAGGGCTGTGGTATCTTGGCTTGAGGAGCGACTTGTGAAGTGGTGGATCTATTGATGGAGTGATATGGCCAGCGTCCTTTGGAGAATTATGGATTATCAGTGATGCGGTTCAAGTCGACAGAGGCGTATTCGGTTAAGGGACAAGAGCCTGGTTTCGTCGAGGTTTGAGGTACGCAATTTCCAAAGCTTATCTCTAGCGCCTGGAAAAAAATCCGAAGCGAGTTTGATCAACTCTTGAAGGAACAGGTAGACCACGGTTACAACAATAGTGTTTTGTCCTTGACAGAGAATACAAGGACTTTTCAGGTCGGTTGAAATTCATATCATGATTTTTAGAAATTCGAGAGCAGCTGGAAGAAGCCAGGTTTCTCGACCAGTTCACCACAGTATGATCGGGAACGTGTGGCCAGTTCACCACAGTATGATCAGGAACGTATGGCCAGTTCACCACAGTATGATCGGGAACGTGTGGTCAGTTCACCACAGTATGATCAGGATTGCATGAAAAGTTCACCACAGTATGATCAGGAACGTATGACCGGTTCACCAGACCAGGTCAGTGTGATTCAGGCCATCTGGTCTCGTCATTCTTCCAAAAGACATCTGTCACCTTACAAATGCTTTTTAGCCAATAATTTTACCTTGAGGTCGAAGTCCGGGGACGTAATAGCGTCATTGACATTGTAGAATGGACTCAAGGAACATTTGACATATAAATCATGGATATCGATGAAAAACTGACGTATAGCTGCATCCTCATGTTTTGACGAGGAAGAGGATGTAGTGGTGGAAGAGGAAGATAGGGAGGTCGAGCCGGACTCAAGAATCGAACTCAGACCATTATCATAACATAATAAGAATTTCATATTACCCTGAGTGATATAGGCATTGACGACAAGACCATAGAACGAATCGACTTTACCCAAATAGAGAGAATTCGACAGCCATTGAGCGTCTTGAACCAAATCCAACGCCAGATTAGCGACAAATGGAAGCATTTGTTCTATATTAGAGGGGAATGCACCGGGAGAGTGGGACCCAGATTTGAATGACGGAAAGATCACCTCATAAACAGGAGTATCTGTGGTACCCACAATAACAAAGTAATACATGAAAGACAATATAAGCTGGTCAGTTTTACGTACTTGTCCGTGGCCCCCTCCCTTCGGCCCAAGCTGAAATATGTTTTTTCACGTGCAAGGTCAAAAACATCAACATTCATACGGAAACGTCCTGTTCGTATCACACCAAGAGAAAGATCCCGGCCATTATCAAGGCCCCAATTCTAGACCCTCTTTTTCTCTACTGATGGATCTTCCTGGTGATTACCGTCGTGCGCGGTACTTGCGTAATAGCTCGTGTGATCCATACAAGCCTAATTTCATCTTGACTTCAACCATACGGCATGCAGTTTTCCTGTGTGTTAGAAACAATCCTTCTCTACGACAATGGAAGGATTGTATTTTCGATATTGGCGTTGAATTGAGCTCTTTGTTGCTCCGATCCCCGACTCTTCGCGCGACTCATTTCCTAAATCATGATATGATGTTTAGTACGGCTTCGAGAGATGGTGGTCCCGTTAATGCTGGCGCACACCCTGAAAGAATCATTCTCCATGGCAATTCTTCGATCTGCGAACCTTACGCCCCTCCACAAGTTTATGTGGTGAGACTCAGGTTGAAATTACCTTTGGTAACCTATGAGAATGAATCTGCTCAATGCGTGTTTGCTTCGAATATCAGTTATGTCATATTGAATCAGACAATGGTCTTGCCTCAGGTGATACAATATATCTCTCAATGTTTTACTGATGCCATTCATGCTTTGGATGTTGATGAGACACAAGATGGATCCTCTCATCTATGGAATGATCAATCTACTTCCTTTAACACCTTCGTTTCTGATGATGGCTTGGGTCTCATTAGTGATACTCTGGACTTTCTCACGGTGTCCAAGGATGAATTGAGGTTATCATCTTCATCCCAGAACAAGGAATCTACCTTTGTCTCTGTTAATCCACTTATAGTGAAAACGATCTCCTCACATGCAGACATAACGTCGCCCGGTATAATACCCCCATCCTCTTCAAGCCCGGCCAGAGATCAAAATACGCACACCGCTTTGAGCCACCCTTCCTCTCGATCTCCTAGTTTACCAAACACCGATGATATTCTGCCGCTAGCAAATCAAATCAACAGCACCTCTTCATTTCTTGGGAATAACTCATCCCCCTCAGCATACACCCGACCTGGATTTGATTATAATGAATCTCCTCACTATCCTGAACGCTCTCCCCCTCCAATGTCTCCCTCCCCTTCCAACACCCCACCTTTGGATATGAAATCACCCAATATCGACAATACATTTTCGTCTAATGGCGATTCACGAGATCGGCAAACAGATGAACTGTCTGCGGCGGACGACTTATTGTGTGGCGATGAATTCGAACACAATCTCTTGCTCGGTTCTAGTGGAGATCATTGTAGGAGCCAGCCGATCCCTGAACTATTGGGCAGTCCGCTTCGAGTGGATTCGTGTCCCGGATATTTCGATAGCCTGAACATGTCACTGCCCTTTTCCCTGCAATATCCGCTGGGCGCACTGTCCCCTTCCAGACGGTCATTCTTGGCGAGACGTCAACAAGATGATACCGAGGATTTGGAGTATGCGTTCCGCAACAAATCAGATCAAGTGCCTCAATTCATACGGCGAGATAAAAAGTTCAAGTACATCAAAGTGGGCAAGGTCCAAAAGTTTGTGAATTTGTTTGAAGAGCAGCGTGGATTAGCATAGAATACATGACTTTTATGAATAGTAGGATTGTTGATCAAGCGTGAGACTGCCTTTCATCCGGGGCTGAGCTGAATCCATGAACGGAAACGCGGGCTAAGCATTTCCCCTCCCCACCTGAATTGACCTGGTTCCGGGCCATAAGTGGGCGTTCAAAAACTCTTCGGAGCATCCCCCCAGTATCAAGTATTTCATGTCAAATAAGCACTTTTGATACGCAGGAATTTCCCCCCCTCCAGCTATTGATTCACCAGATCGAATTAACCTTAATCATGGGTTATCTCCTGGTCAGTGTTGGGGTTCATATAGGGTCTTGAGGTGGTGTTGTCCCATGACGTGAGAAAAAAATGTAACACGAAACATGGAGGGCAACAAGGCAAATCCCGTCGCTGCTCCATTGCCCAAGTCTTTAAATATGAGATGACGCGAGCGTTGATATCAAAGCTCAATCTTTTCGAATGCAGCAATTTTATCAGTCAAATCATTGAATTTGCTCATTAGAGATCGAGGAGGATCATTTGGAGGTTGTGCAGCATCGATCTTTAACGTCCCCAAAGTCCAAGTTTCTCTTAATGATCTAGACACCAGAAGTAGCTCTTCACATAATCTAACAATCAGCATTGCATCGGCTTCCATCCGAACAGATTCTGCTGCCAAGACCTCACGAGATTTATCATTGCTGATGGTGATGTTAAAGATATCCACGAGTTTTTGGAGTACCAGTTCGACTATTGAATCGATATTCTCTAAAAGGTTAGCAAATCGTCAATCGGAAAAAGATTGAATATACACATACGTAAAAGAGCAATTGATCGTGGTTGCATTGTTCAAATGTAGAGCTTGATAGTATTGACTAGTGCAATGGTTCGTGACTTTTCCTTCTATTGAAGCTCCAGCTTGAACTGAGACGTCTCTGTTTGTCTCTGGAGCCTTGATTTCGAAAGGGGTCACGCGCGAAAAAAGATTTCTTAACCTCCCGAGCCCTGTACCGCGACGGCTTACACTCTGCTATGGTTCTAACTGATGATTCTCTCGGAAAAGTATGGTCTTCTTGAACTTGAGATTGAGCCATTTGAGACCTTGGGAGTAAGGTCTCTTTCTTTTCCTTGGTTTCCATTCAAATCTTCCCTTCACTTTAGATAAAAATCAATAGCAAGATCCTACCCACAAATGCAAACACCTTATAAATGTTCACCGCTACCCATACTAATCTGAGTACAACGACAATAATTGTTTCAAGAATCACGTAGAAAAGTTTGTTCTTGGTATGATCATTCAAAGAATGCGACACGCTTTCTCGCGCACTAGTCCCGCCAAATGCGCTATTGAGCCGGTCGATTCTTTCTGTCACTTTGAAGAGTTCCATCGAAAGCGACGTGTTGATTTCTCCTACTGCCCGATCGCTCGAGGCGAGTAAATGGTCCACTTTGATTGAGAAATCATTATTGATCAAGTGAATCACCAGTTTGATCTCATCTGAAAAGGCCACTTGTAATTGTCGGAATTCAGGAAGATTATAGTCCGATACCGCAAGAGTCCGTTCGATTGCAGGACCTAGTGGATCTTCAATGACTTGGTCAAGCCGCGTGGTAAGTTGTGAATTGTATTGCGGATAGACTTGTAAGATCATCCGTATTCGACGCTGGAGTTGCAGGTCGAAACTTTGGAGATTCGACACAATACTGGCCCAGCCCTCATCTTGTGGATCTAAGGATGATGGCGGTGTGGGTGCCTTGCTCAATGGGTTTGCCGTACTTGGATTTGATGTCGCATTCAGACCTGCTGTTTGGTCACTGGCATCTATCACTATGATTGGTGGGACTGATGATGGTTTCTCTAGATTTGTTGTAGTAGCAGGCCCGTTTTTGGCGGCCACGGTGTTAACGGTATCATTGGGTGATTCCTCGGTATCCTCGACATACTCTTCTGTCAGTTTATCGCGACTGGAAGATTCGGCAAACTCAACAATATCCAAGGAATGTGCTGAGGCATGGACCTTGTCTTTGATTTCTGCGTCTGAAAATACCGAAGCATGGTGCGGGAACCATAGTTTGCCGCGGGGATCTCGCATTTTGAGCCAGTTTTTTTGACGCCATTCAGTATGAGCAACAAACTCTTGCGCCGAAATTGCCCAAATGAAGGAATAATGTCGATGCTTTTTGGAATGGCTCGAAAACACATTACATGCTAATGGGACATGGGGGATATCTTGGACACTATGTGATTTCCCGACTTCACCAAAGGGAGGGTTTGTAGATGATTCCTTTCGATCGCGTATAACTTGTAGGGGGTTATACACGCCCTCGACATTAGGATGGAAGGTACACGTGCGTTCTATTGCGTCTGTCAACGCCTGATACTTCGCTTCAAGTACTCTAGCTATTGCCATGACCCGTCTTCGAGACGAGGCTGAGATTCGAAGCGTATGAGTGCCACCTGAACTAGGAAGCAGTTCTTGACTAGCATTCTGAACATTGCCGTCCAGTTGCAACGACCGTTTCGAGTCCAATAAAGCCGATGCAATACGCCGTATTTTCGCAGCTTGCGCAGGAGAGATATGGGACGGCAGCAGATTAGACTGGTCAATACGACCGATTGAGAAGCCATCTGACCCCAAGGTCGTCAGATCAAACAGCAGATCCCATTTCGAGGTCATATAGTCAAGGGCGTGTATATACGTATCAGTATCAGTATCTGTTGATGTATCAGTATTGGTATCAAGCAGCCGCTGCTGTTGTTGAGGGCTGCCCTACGAGATTCCACGGCCACGTGATATCTGGTCCTATGCGTATATATCGACTGAACACAGTATCTGAGTAAGGATTCAGCTAGTTACCGGCCTGAGAGTGGTCATGATGTGTATTCATCTACGGACATGTCCATGTCATTGAAGTCAGTGGGAAGGACGGCGTTCCAGATTGTGGTGGGGGACGCAACCAGGACGGGCCACTATGGGAAAATTCCAAAATTCCAAAATTCCGCAGTTCGGCAACGGACTCAATCCGCTTTAAACGCCCAGTGAAATGACCGAGTCTATACAATTCATCAAGTCACAAGCTGACTTTGACGCATACCTTTCGAGTAATGTACTTGTTGTGGCTCAATTCACTGCAACATGGTGTGGACCGTGTAGGGCGATTCTGCCGGTGATTGATGGGCTCTATACGAATCCTACTTATGCAAGCGTTGAGTTCGTCAGAGTCGACCTCGACCAACAGCAAGCGGTCCTGACCAAATACTCCATCTCGAGTGTCCCCACGTTCATTTATTTCAATGGTGGCATAGAAGTGGCACGAGTTTCAGGAGCCAATCCTCAAGAAATCACTACAAACTTGGATCGTCTTGTTGAATCTACTCCAGCTATCACTCACAAAAGACATGGCAATGGAATAGCGGCAAAAGTGAAGGCTGACAAATGGTCACAGATCAGTCATCTCATCCCAAAGGGATATGCGATACTTAACGATTCTATTGATTTCGCCAGGTTCGAAGCATTGAATATCGTGTGTGAGGCCACCACTGGAAATCTTCCCACCAATGTTAAAGACACCTTCAAAACAACTTCAGACCCGTCAACAGTGATTACAGATACAGACTCACAAGGAATATTGTATATTCCATTTCTTAACATCACCAAGATGTATTCAGTACTTATCAAGCGGTCGCCAACATCACCTCAGTGGCAACGCCCCGCTCATATCAAGATCTGGTCTAACCAGCAAGCACCTCCACTGTTCGAAGCTGCAATGGAAGATTCCGCCTGTTTGCACGACCAAACAATTACGCACGGACCGCCGCTGGAGGAGGCAGACGACGAGTGGATCGTGTGTCCGGTCAAATACGTGAGATTCCAGAATTGCCTGAGTATCACCATTTTCATTGAAGGTGCCAATGAAGACGTTTGTACGACATGGGACAAGATCTTACTCGTAGGCATCTCCGGAGATCTGACGGAGCTTAAGACCATTAGTAGGGAGTGAGTCCCCGTGTATACTGCATATAGGCGATTGAATTCAGATTGAATCTATGTACAGGCACGGATCTCAATTTTTGGCAGCACCGCAGAGGAAAAATGGAACGGGGAACGGACGGATTTTGTAACTGAGTGGAGCCACTTTTGCCAAAGTCGTGTTCCTATTTGCTTTAATCGATCATGTCGTCGCTAATACTTAGGAGAGTATCACAATTCCATGTTAGGGTCCTATCTCAGATACGTCCTGCCCAAGTGATTTTCCCGATTTCATTTAGGGTCGGTGGCTCTCGAATGAATTCTACAAAGTCTTCATCTGCAACTAAAAGTAGTACTTCGTCTCCGCCTGCTGACAAGGAACTCATGGTAAAGGATAATCATTTACCCGCTAAACCAGTTTCCGCCCCCTTGGAACTGGAGTCAAAATTGTCCATTTGGGAAAAGGTAAAGCATGAGGCCAATCATTATTGGTCAGGCACAAAGTTATTGGGCTATGAGATCAAAGTCTCGACAAAATTACTTTTCAAACTCGTGTCAGGCTATGAGCTCTCTCGTCGTGAACAAGCCCAATTACAACGCACCCTTGTTGATGTTGCTCGTCTAGTGCCATTCTCATTATTCGTGCTTGTTCCCTTTGCAGAGTTATTGCTTCCTATAGCTCTCAAGATCTTTCCCAACCTTTTGCCCAGTACTTATGAGTCAAAGCAAGATAAGGTCAAAAAAAGAGCAAAGTTGGCTCTTACTCGCGCATCGGCTTCGGACTATATCAAGAAGACAATGGAAGAACTGGGCGGTCTTCGTCTCAGCAAGAAAATCACCCCGGAAGAACGGGAGGCCTTTGTTTCCTTCTTCCATATTATTTCCATGGGTAAAATCCCCGATCATGAACATTTGATCAAGGTCGCTCGACTCTTTAAAAATGATCAAGTTCTTGATAACTTATCACGTCCTCAATTGGTGGCAATGTCAAAGTATATGTCGCTTCGGCCTTTTGGAACTGATTCCATCTTGAGATATCAAATCAGACATCGCTTGCTCACTATCATCAAGGACGATAAGGCCATTGATTACGAGGGCGTCGATCTGTTGACGGTGCCTGAATTGCAAACCGCATGTTCTCAAAGAGGTATCAAATCGATTGATGTTTCGCCAGCGCGAATGCGCGAGAACCTCGAAACATGGCTCGATCTTCGTTTGCGTCAAAAAATCCCTTCCTCCTTATTGATTTTGTCTTCCACTTATACGTATGGAGAGCTGTCAAAGGGTATAGAGACATATTACGATGCATTGTTGGCTGTGTTACTGTCGATTCCTGATGAGGTGTATAATGTGGCCAAGTTGGAATTGAGTGATGACCTGAAACTCAAATTGAATATTCTCAAGGAACAAGAAGAAATGATCAACGAGGAAAACTTGCGTGAAAAGGATACTGTCAACCAAGTAAAGGATAATATCAAATTGGATGAGTATGAGGAGCTGGCCAATGACGGAATGAAAATCGAGCCCGATACTCCCAAGGGAAAGGAGGAGCCCAAGAAGGAAAAAGAACCTACTACCACGCCCAAAGAAGAGGTAAAGGCCTCTTCCCATTAGATCCTTAGAATGGCTTCCGATCTCTTACGCCTTCATTCTAGATCGTGCCTGTAAAGTGTATATAAATTCCCAACATCAGATTATACTATACCACAGTTGGATTGATAGGATGTGGCTCGGATTGGACAGTATGGGACCCCTTGCCATCAGCCGGCCAGCTGCCTCATGTTGGATGCACTTAAGCCACAAGAACGAGTTAAATAATGTCTTTCAATATCATCTATTAACAATGTGATTATATTTCTATTAATGGCTGGTCAAAGTCAAAAGCCAGTTGATCCAAAGCCATCGCCGCCTCTGACGGTCTGTGTAAGTTCTTCCTCCTTGATTAATTTCACTTCAGCATGAACGATTGATTCAAGAATCAATTGAGCAATTCGATCACCGGGAGTGACGGTGAATTCCTTATCGGAATGATTAAAGAGGACGATCTTGACTTCTCCTCTGTAGTCAGCATCGATGACACCGGCGCCGGTGGAAATGCCGCATTTCACAGCAAGTCCCAGACGTGGGGCCACGCGACCATAGGTGTTTTCAGGGACCACAATACTGATATCAGTGGCGACAATGCTTTGTCCATGAGCCGGAACAGTTGCAAACTCCGAGGCATACAAGTCATAGCCAGCAGCATGAGCAGAGCCTTTAGTGGGGGCTTTGGCTGCCTTTGATCTTAAGAATACTTGCAATTCGGCCATTTTTACAGATAGTAGGTTATGTGGGTGCAGAATATAATGTGAGTGGGGTGAAGAGTTTTGGTAGGAACCGAGACGCGTGAGGAAACTTTTCGGGGTGGATCTCGCTTACATTTTATACGCGTCCCTCGGAAATTCGCTGGAATTTTCTCGACTTTGTTAGTGGAAGCATCGATCGGTTTATCCTCGGGAGGCCGCCGGCGACAAAGTCGTTGTTGTTGTTGTTGTTATCCGTGACGTGCTCGATCGATCATCATCATCACGCGTTCTATACGTATACGTTTTCTCATCCTTGTATATGTTTGGTGGAAACTTTGTTACTGATCTAGATGGGTGGCCTTCACTGCGTAGCTATAGTTTTTTCAGTCCCCTTCCACATCATAGGTTTATATGGCGATATATTCGAATATCCTCCAGGCAAATATACCAATCCTCCCACGCGTTCACCCATATCCTGCGCCCATGAATAGTCGGATGGAATTCCCTCAACCGTCCCCGCATAATACACGTAATCAAGAACAATCGCCGTCCACATATCCAACTTCATTTCGTGCGTCTCCGTAGTATAGGAGGGACCCTGCATACCCATAGGATTTTCAGATATTCTCATCTCCCACTTTTTCATGACATCAAAAAGTGGTCGTTGACACGAATAATCAACATTTGCCCTATAGAAGTGTTGAAACTCACAATTGGATGCTGGCACTTTACTGGACCAGAGGATATGTTCGTTATTGCGTTTGGTCATGGTTTCGATCTGTTCCATCTCAGTCAGATCGATCTCGGAAAACTTCTTGTTGGCGTTTTTCCTCGACGTGCCATTGATATTCAATCGATGGTTCGTATAGTACATGTCAAACGGGGTCCGCGATAATTTGCTGCGTAAGGCTTGACGGATATATGAATCATAGCTATCCAGACTCAACTTCAATTTGTGTGATTTCCGAAGCTTGTCTTTGACGATTTCCCATGGTGCTAATCCACTATTGACATAGGGATCAAATTCATCTCCATCAGGATTTTCATCGTTCCGTTTGCGCCATTCGACAATCTCATAGCCTTGCCAGATCCGCCGCCGATGTTCATAGTGCTTCCCATCGGCATCTTCCAATTTAGCCTTGTTCTCCTCTGACATCTTTCGATATTGTTTTCGTGCATGCAGCTTACACACCCCCATTATAGCTCGCAAAAGGTCTGGACCTGTACAAGGTTGTGGTTCAGGGAAGATACCCAATATGGGGACGGTCGAGTCTATAGGACTTGACGTTGGCCATGACGTCTTGAAAGGTTGTGGTGTGTGCCGCAACTTCATATATTGCGTCGCAACGCGTCCAGCATTACCCATTTTTCTAAAAAAAGTTAGCATTGTTTATAAGCATTCATATAGCTTGACGGTAATGATATTGCGAGGAAGCAGCGACTCCATATTTGCACAGTGATCATCACTCTCAAGGCCCGGTTTGGGCTTGGTTTTCAAACTCATTGGCACGAGATATTTCAGATCAAATTCACGCTCAACTAGTATATTGGACTGGCCATAGATCAATTGCAAAAGCACCATCTGAATACACAGAATAGCAATATCTGATGCCAATAACTGGATCAATCCTAGTTTGATAGCAATTTCAATGGTAGTCAGTTGAGAGATATCGGAGGTGTGGGTTGATTCTCCAATGAACGATACGAACCACCATGCCCCATTGGAAATAAGTTTTAGTTTGTTAGCTCGAGCCAAAACAACCTCCCACATAATCACGAACAATGCATGTGCTGCCAAAGTGACGATAGTTTTCCACAATAAAAGTGCTCTTATCAATCGAAAAAGTGAAGCCTCGCCAGCGAGGATCTGCGGATTCGGAGTTAATGCCGATCCTGAAACTTGATCATTAGGTGAAAGCCATCTGCGTAGCACCGCGATTTTTGCATCAGAACCATTGGCCATAGATGGCAGCACAATTGCGTTATATGCACAGTGTAAAGCAAAGGGCAAAACACACGAGAGGTGGCATATTCGAACGAGTTGATAGCCGGCCAATAAGAACACTGCCGAGTTTAATTGAACAATAAGATCATGCACCAAGACATAGCGAGATTTCGCCTCGAAGGCAGTATTGAATTCTGCCTCACACATGTCAAGGGCCATGCTTCTACATGTACCATCCAGTGGCACAGTCACTGCTTGAGCCGCCGCCTCAGTTGCCGCTTCAGTCACTGCTTGCTCGGTCACTCCACTAGGAAACGAGCCGGGGAACATACCTGTTATAAAGTGTAATGGCACTGAAGGCCTGGTTTCAAAGATTTGTGTACAGGATTTCCTTTGAAGTCCGTCCAGACCTCAAAAAGGGCCTAGGAGCATTAAAATAGAGAGGAGACGAGTGGGGAAATACGAGTGGGACTGGACGCGGAGTACAGCCTGATCAATGTATGTAAAAAGATCCGCAAATATTCAGCTTTGGGCTGCTGTTGAATTGAGCTTGATTATGAGTGGAAGGAAGGAACGAGTCGTGTATCCACTAGTAATGTAAATACGACTATTCAATCGAGCACTCAGTCACCGATGATGAATCCGAGAAAAAAAACAGGCCATTTCAAGTTTGCACCAATCATATGATTTTGGGGCATTGTTGGATATCCATTGTCTGGGATAGCTTTTGTGATCAATTCGTTTGGCCCTTGTCAGTGAAATGATCGCTTATCAGAAGTGATCAGATCCTCGGCTTTGAGATGAAATGCTTTTTGATATGATTCCCGCATTTATGCGACCCTTTCGCGAGCAATTTTGATCTCGTTTAAGAGAAATATTGCGCTATTCCGTGGTTGCGTGATCAAATTATTTTGTCCTTATCAGTGATGTGAATTTATCGCTTTCAGAAGTAAACAAATCCTCGGCAATTGAAACGCCGGCTGCCAAATAGAACTTAATCATCTCAAGATTTGAAAGACGAGGTGACCTGTTAGGTCTTTTGCTTATCAAGCCAATTAAAGAGAAACCATTCCATGTATATCGTCTCAAAAGTATCCTCCATCATTTTTATACCGCCATAAAATTTGATCTCGGCTTCAGCTCTCATTCCAATTGCCGAGGATGTTGAATCAAAGGTTGACTCGGAGCTTACTTTCGAGGCTGAACTGTAGAATCTCAATTATGTTGATTCCCCTATTCAATATTTTGAGGACCCTTTCGCGAGCAATCTTGATCTTGTGTGAAGAAATTATTACACAATTGCGCCCGTGTCACCACCACTTCAATCTCCGTGAACTACTGATGGAGACTGACGTGACAAGCAGAAGCGTATACGTACCCAGATGAACCATCAGATGTGTCGTGATTTGACATTCCCGCAAGAGACTTTGAAATCAGGCGCCTCATGGATCGAAAATGACTCTGTGCGAAATCTAAAGAACATGCGGGCTGCAATTTATTTTTCAAGCCTTTCAATCGTTTATCATGATCGTAGTTCCATCCTCTGATATCAGCACCTAGTCGGTAACAGTATCGTTATCTCGGACGTTTGCGTCGACGGCATGCCCAATTCGACCATGTGAATTATGATTTCTCCCCAGCGGGCCAAATCAAAGAAGTTTCCGATTTCACCAATATAAAAGAAAATGGCAGTGCGCACTCTCACCCACTCCAAATTGCTCTCACCCTTACCATGGTTTCATCCCAAGACCACCACGTGGGTGTGGACACAAATGTCGACAGCAAAGAAGTTCTCCATGGACTTGGGGATCCCACTGTTCAAGATATCAATCTCCAAGTCATGAGATCGCACGCCTTTTCAATCGATGAAACTGGCTATAGCTTGAGTCTTGCCCAAAAACGATTTATTCTCAAGCGTTTGAACTTTGATGGCTTAACTGATATGGATGCGTTGCCAATATCTGCGACCTTTATGATTGAAAAAGTCGAGCTGATGTCCGCCAGCGAATCTTTAAACATTCTCAAGGAGTCACTTGCTGAGTACGCGGACGACCCTAATGTCCCGACTCGCGACTTTGAGCTTCGCCAACAGATCATTGCTGCGGCCCCTTCGCATTTGCCCGATGATGAAAAGTCTCCTTATCCTCAATCCACATCAGATATGATCAAAAAGGCTACTCAAACTGTTGATCAAGTTGTGTCGATCTCGTCGAGTTTGGAAGGCGAGGATATTGTTCACACTCATGAATTGATCGACTGGGATTTGCAAGCCAGATTAGAGGCGGCAATGATCCATTTCTGGTCTCCATACCCTGAAGTGCGTGCTGTTAGTGAGCCATATGACGATTCAAGTATCGCTTGCGAAACTATTCGCGTATACATTGTTGGATGTGTTTGGACGGCAATCGGAACCTTCATTGGCTGCTTTTTCCATGATCGTCAACCGAGTATTCTGTTGCCTGCGAGTATTGTGCAGTTACTCATCTATCCGAGCGGTATCTTATTAGAAAAGATCCTCCCACTGTGGAAATTCACCATCTTGAATCGTGAATTCAACCTCAATCCAGGGCCATGGACCCACAAGGAACAGATGTTAGCCACAATTTTTTACAGCGTTGCCGGCGGCCTTTCGGGCTACGCCACAAGCAATATCACCGTTCAGAAAATGGATCGGTTTTATGGGAACGACTGGGTCGATTTCGGATTCCAGACTTTGATCATGTTGAGTTCAAACTTTCTCGGGTTCGGGTTCGCCGGTATTATGCGCAAGGTCTCGGTGTATCCTATCCGAGCATTATGGCCCACGATTCTTCCCACCTTGGCTTTGAATAAGGCATTGATGCAGCCCGAGTCTCGTGAAATCATCAATGGCTGGTCCATCTCGAGATATAAGTTTTTGGGGATCGTCGCCGCATGTTCATTCCTCTACTATTGGTTTCCGGCTTATCTTGCCCAGTTCCTCTCAACATTCAACTGGATGACGTGGATCAAGCCGGATAGTTTCGCTCTTGCAACTGTCACGGGATCTGTCACTGGTTTGGGCCTCAATCCCCTTACCTCATTCGATTGGAACATCATCAATTTCAACGCTGCATTAACCCTCCCATTCTGGAGTCAGGCTAGCACGTACATTGGGGGGTTGGGCGCTTTCATTTGCACTTTGGCATTGTACTATTCCAATTATAAATGGACAAAGTATCTTCCTATCAACACCAACCGCCTTTTCAATAACGAAGGCAAGCCTTTTGTGGTGCGAAGTATCCTCAACGACAAGAGTTTGTTCGATAATGACAAGTACCAACAGGTCGGCCCTCCATTTTTCGCCGCCGCAAACCTCATTGTCTACGGAGCGTTCTTTGCCATCTACCCCTTCGTCTTTTGCTATGAAATCCTCTCGGATAGCAAATTCATTTGGCTGAGTGTTAAGAAATTATGTCTGGGAATCACCAACTGGCGAAGCAACACGTATGACTCGTTCGACGATCCTCATAGTCGTATGATGTCCAAATATAGAGAAGTCCCTGAATATTGGTTTCTCGCTATCTTGGTCATTTCAACAGTATTGGCCATCTTGTGTGTGACATTATATCCACTTCAAACACCGGTATGGACAGTCTTTTTCGCCATTGGAATCAGTTTTGTGTTTTTCATCCCCGTCACTATTGTTTATTCCGTCACTGGGTTCCAAGTGACGATGAATGTCTTGGTCCAAATCATTATCGGGTACATTCTTCCTGGCAACCCATTGTGCATGATGTTCGTCAAGGCCCTCGGCACCAATATCGACATTCAAGCTCAAAACTATGTTTCTGACCAGAAAATGGCCCATTACGTCAAGATCCCGCCGCGGGCTTTATTTCGCACCCAGATGTTATCGGTATTCATCTCGACATTCATCAATTTGGGGGTATTGAACTGGGTCATTGAAAACATTCCCGACTATTGCGGCATCAAAAACAGACAAAAGTTTACTTGTCCCCTGTCCAACACCTTTTTCACCGCATCAGTCATTTGGGGTGTCATTGGACCTCGCAAAATCTTTGATGGATTGTACCCTCAATTCAAATGGTGCTTTCTCATTGGCTTCCTTTTGGTATTCCCCTGCGTGGCGGTCAAATGGTATGTACCTCGCAAATACAGCAACTACTTCCAGCCCGTGGTCATTATTGGTGGTTTCTTGATGTACGCCCCCTACAATTTGTCATACTATACTCCCGGCATGGTATTGTCGTGGTTCTCGATGCATTTCCTCAAGCGCAACTATACTGCATTCTGGCAAAAGTATAATTATGTGTTCTCTGGAGCCATGACTGCGGGACTCGCGTTCAGTTCGGTAATTGTGTTCTTCGCTGTCCAATATAAGGATAAGAGTATCAGTTGGTGGGGCAACAATGTGATGTATGAAGGACTAGATGGCGCCGGAATTGCATATTTGAACGCAACCGAATCTGCTCCAGATGGCTACTTTGGACCCAGAAGAGGTAGTTTTCCATAGTCTTGGCTTTGTACACATGGACAATGTACCAAGACCAGTAGTGATAATCACACGCTATATATGGAACAAATGGCCGAATCCAATATCAGATTTTCTCATCTTTCAAGTCACACTAAACCAGCTGGGTATCCCTATCCAACTCTTTCCGTAGACCACCACCAACCCAGTGACTCGGGGCCCCCGCACACCACCGAATTTACAACCAATAAATATTTCCGCCCCCGCATCCTGACATCACGTGGTGACCAGTGGTGGATTCGTGTGACGGAGGTTCCGCAGCGGTCAAAATTGGGCGAATGAGAGAAGCTCCTTACTTGTACATCGAGCTGGTCCCTCACATCGTAGATCGGAACTCAGTGCGTTGTTACATGTTCTTTAACAGATAGTTGAAATCAAACCGTCGATTTCATCTGCTAAAATACAGAAACATCCCATCTTCAATACTCAAACCCCCACAACGGGGTATTTCGGATTTTCGCCAAGAATGGCAGCCTTACAATTCGCGCAGTTGTTCCCACATTCCTATGAAACCTTGCGCATTCCTTTGGGTATTTCGTGGGTAATGAGACCCATCGAATTTTTCGAGTGCGTCCCCGCGTTTCCGTGCGAATTGTTTTATATAACCTGAGTCGATGACCACTATCGAGTTATTCGTTGATTCTTTCTATGAATTCTGCCTTATGATCCTGTGCTGAGTACAATGATGACTCCTATTTCTCCTAGTGCAATGCAGTCAATTGATCACTTGCAATTCGAACTTTTGGTTCAACGCTATAGTGTTGCTGATCCTATTCTGTACATTGCTGACTTTAACCCCCAAAATGATCTCGACAGAAAGTTGTTTAAATATTCGTGCCTTTGGCACGATGAGCCCTTGGCAATTGCGTTTGCCGCTTCTCTCGACGCCGCTTGCCTGGGTGATTACCCAGTAGCTATCTTGATACTGGCTTACTATCGGGTACTTCAATCAGTTGATTTCAGCCCGTCTCGAGCTTTGACCTATATCCAAAGTCAAGACTGGCTAGACTTGTTTTATTTGTCGCCTCAAATGTTGCTGGTTTGCTATTGCAGCGCAGATACCTCTGTCTCAGCAAGTTTACGACCTATCATTGATGCAATATTGAATGCTAGTACCACTTGTGCTTCAAAGTCGCGCGCAACCCGCCAAGTATTACCTATAGTCCCACACTAAATCCCTCCTTTTCGTAGTCTTACTGTCAAAAAAACAACAAATTTAATCAAACTGCGGATTCATATACATGAGTTATACATCTGGAAACCTTTTATCGAAACGAATTCTCTACTGAGAGCCGAACAAGGAGCCAACGTCAGCGGGCATCTCCTCGATCTGGGTGGAGTAGAATTTCTCAATCTCTCTCATCATACCAACGTCACGGTCAGTGACAAAGTTGATGGCAACACCCTTTCTACCGAAACGACCACCTCTACCAATTCTGTGGATGTAGTTCTCCTTGTTGGCGGGCAAGTCGTAGTTGATGACCAAGGAAACCTGTTGGACATCGATACCTCTGGCCAACAAGTCAGTGGAGATCAAAATTCTGGAAGAACCGGTACGGAACTCCTTCATGATGGTGTCTCTGTCACCCTGGGGCAAGTCGGCGTGGATAGCAGAGACAGTGAAGCTTTGAGCCTTCAACTTGGTGGTCAAGAACTCGACCTTGGATCTCGTGTTGCAGAAAATAACGGCCTGGGTGACGGAGATGGAGTCGTACAAGTCACAGAGACATCCGTACTTGTAGTCCTCCTCCTCAACGTTGACGTAGAACTGCTTGATACCTTCCAAGGTCAACTCATCCTTCTTAACAAGAATACGGACGGGGTTGTTCATGAATTTGGTGGTGACCTCCAAAACATCCTGGGGCATGGTAGCAGACAAAAGGACGACTTGGGTGGTCTCAGGAAGAAGACGGAAAATGTTGTAGATCTGTTCCTTGAAACCAGAGGACAACATCTCATCGGCCTCATCAAGAACAAACATCTTAACGTTGTCGGTCTTGAAGTAGCGTCTCTCGATCATGTCGAAAACTCTACCAGGAGTACCAACGACGATCTGGACACCAGAGCGGAAAGCCTCAATGTCGTCAGACATGGAGGTACCACCGATAGATGCATGGACGGTCACCTTCAAGTACAAACCAATGGAGGTGATGACGTTCTTGATTTGCAAGGCCAACTCTCTGGTGGGGGCCAAAATCAAAGCCTGGGTGGTCTTGGAGTTCTCGTCAATTCTCTGAAGGGTACCAATGGTGAAGGTAGCAGTCTTACCGGTACCTGACTGGGCCTGGGCGAGGACATCACGGCCCTCAATGATGGGCAAGATAGCTCTCTGCTGAATGGCAGAGGGGGCATCGTAACCGTAACCGAAAATACCACGGACAATGGCGGGCTTGAGGTTCAAGTCATCGAACTTGTAGACGACGTGGTCGTAGTTGGTCTCGATAGTGTTGGTGTCGATCTCAGTGATTCCTTCAGACATGTTGGCGGGTGCAATGGGTTGTCTGAGCTTTGCAAGGGGTGAAGGGCCAAATTTTTTTCTCTTGGTCTTAGCGTTCAACAGCAAATTTTTTCATCGCCCTCACACGCACGCGAAGGGCGGGTAATTGTGCTTACTAAGGGGTGGGGTGACTACAACCACGACCACGCAATTATATCATAGCAAATGTAAACCTCTATTATGAGTTGAATTGGCGGGTAGCCTTGGGGATATCTGGATACGTTTCGAATGTGAAGATTGGCGGAACATGATCTGAAACCCGGGTCTCGTCCATCTTTTCGCTTACAGCATGAATGTCTAATGTGATTTCTTTGGCCACTTCCGGCGCAGAAATGGCTGGTGGGAAATGGTTCGGAGAGGTGTGTGATTTCTCAAATTGTGTGAGATCACTCATCTCCTCGCCCGACTTTTTCCCGAAATACCGATTAAACACGTCCCACCACAAACCGTCCAATCCCTGTGGGTCCAAGGGATGATTCCACGGTTTATTTTGCCCGATATAGTGTATGACCTTCGCCTCAGATTCCTTGCCAAGTAATTGTGTGGGGTTCAGAGCGTTGGAGAAGTGAATCGCTGCGGGAAGGTATTGATATTGCGCCGATGGTGTCACATTATACAAGAACGGCAATCTGATCCATCGGTTGATGGCCTTGTGTCCTGCGAGCGCACCTTGCACCCAATCCGGGTTTTCGTTAAAGTATTGGTTCAAAAGACCTTGGTCAGCGCCGTCAAACGAATTGGTGTTACAAGCCCTTGATGAACGTGCAAGTAACGCGTCCTTGTCACTTTTATTGGGATGTAACATGAATACTCCGGAATTGAATACATCCGGAAACCCCCCATCGGGTGAGGCCACAATACTTTCTCGAGGAAAGTCCAAGTCAAGCAAATCTACTACCAGGGGGCCCTTGCACGTGATATTGGGGAGAGTGTCGCAGTCCATGTAGAGCACAGTTTCGTAGTCCAACCCCCATAATAGGACCTTTGAAAAAGTCTTTGCGAGCTCTGGGCGCTTTAACAAGTGAGTGAGTTTATCGTTAGACAGTTCAATTGGTTGGATATCCACTATATGCGAGAAATGGCGCTGCAAGAGTTGGTATTGAGTTGTCGAAAATCGGCTCTTATCGATAAGAAGCCCCAAATGCAAGTCTGAGCGTTCGGCCACCGCCTCACCTAATGTTGCCGCAAGGACTAACGCACCAGGTAAGTATTCAGGAGTATAGAGCAAAGTAAATATGGCCTTCGTCATTGGAATTGATCACTCCGACAGTATAATGATGTGGCATGGATTTTGTTACTGAAGGCCCTCATAATCTAACACCGGCATTTATATGCAGGTATAGATCCTCCTTCGCTGCACCCCGCATCCAGCATGTGGTCTTATACGATTCTTAGGTAGGTGTGAAAAATCACGTGCTGGGGGGACTCAGCACTCACACTGAAGGGGATGAAGGGCTCATCTACAGTTGTTCTGATGGAGGTCAAGTCGAGTAATCTGATATTCATGGGTCGGGTTATGCTTAGCTACATTTGGGTAAGAACTTTGAATTGAGATTCGTCATATCATCTATCGCAATAAATCAACTTGGATTTCTATTATGACATGTGTGTGGATTAAAATACGTAAATTTTAACGGGAGTAAGACCAGACGTTCTTCAACAAGCCGTCGTTCTGTGCCAATCTGTTCAAAGAATCGTCAGCCTCACCTCTACCTCTGACGTAACCGCACAAAGCGTAGGTGGTGTTGGAACCAGCAACGGCTCTTCCTTCCTCATCGACGTTGGCAATGTTGATCTGGACAGAAGCATGGTCCTTGGCCTTGATGATTCTGTTAGTGGCAGAGCACTTTCTGGGAACGTAGAGTTCAACTAATTCGCGCTTGTCGTTTTCCATTTTGGCGTGTAGTCGTTCGTTGCTGCCTAGACGCTTCTCGTTACTGATGTTGAATTTTTTTTCCACAGTGCCGGCCGATGATGAAAATGCTGACTCATCTAGGGTTCAAGACCTTGAAAATTGTATGATGGTCACGTGTGCGTCTCAACGAGATTGAAAAAAATTGTAGGAGAGGGGCGAGCTGGGAATTGAACCCAGGACCTCCCGCATATTAGAATCAAGAAACCCTAAGCGAGAATCATACCACTAGACCACACGCCCTAATTTTTTTCGCTAGAAAATGATGGACGAATCAGTTCTCACACAATGAACATCTGTTCTCAATGCTAGACACATTTGACGAATACTGACCTATCATTGAAGTTGATTTATATAATGATAGACAGCTTCTTTCCTAAATCTCGACAAATGATTTGCTACTCCAGTAATAAATGCGGAAATATGGATGTGTGGATGTGATTTACTAATTACGTAAAATTTTCTAATCTGCACCAGCGCCACCAAAGTCGGCCCACCGCCAGCAGGGGCCAGCGCTCTGGTCAGTAGTGTGAGGCGGCATCGTAGAAACTCGCTTCGCTGCAATCTTCTGCGATCTCATCGACCGAATATGCTTCCAAGTCAATCGCAATTGTTCCGGGTATGTGCAATTGCAGGACGCGTTCGTCGGTATCATAATCATACCTGATATGGGAGTCGCTCAACAGGTGTGTCGGGTCCGGGAAATAAAAACTATACTCGGTCCTATTGGGCGAAGCCAGCCTCTTTGGTCTGAACATGGTTTTCAATTTCGAGGATACTGCTGATGTTGAGAGGCAAGTATCATGAATGTTTCGGTCCCTCAATGGCACCACCACGTAAGTTTTGAGCAGCAGAATGGGGTGTTTCAACACCCGGATGCTACCTCTTCCAATGCGTGTCATGTAGAAAGAGTGAGTTGGTTTCACTGTTTGTGACATCATTGCTGCGAACTTGTAATTTTATGACAGAAGATTTCTTGCCATATGAGCCACATGCCAAGACTATATACCTACAGTTGCGGATGAGAGGGCCGTAAAGTTTTGTCGTCTACAAAAAAGAAAAATGTATTTTGCGGCCTTAAGCGGAGCCTTGGCCCTTAACTCCCAAAAAAACGGCGGAAAATCTCGGAATTGTCCGCTTTGGGTGTGTCTCGGATTCTTTTCAGAGATCGCGAAAACCCTGACTCAGCGCACTGCGTAGAAGCCTCGATCGTTTGTTTGAGTTTTGCGCTGCTATTTACATCTAAATGTTCTCCTGAACTATAAATATCTTATATAGACAGAAATACAAACAACTTGAAGTCTGTTAATAGATTGCTCATAAAGAGGAAAAACAAAACTTGGAGTCAGCTACTCACTTTGAACCATTTGAATAGGGCATACATCAATAACTAATGATCATCCATAATTGCGAGTGACACAATTTTGGACCGAGGGTAATTTTTCGTAGCAACTCGACGCGTCGAATTTCCTCCTCAGAAAATCCTTGCCACCTGTCAAAACGAACGAATTTTCTGGGCGCAATGCCTTTTTGGTGGAGGCGAGTAAATTGAGTGACCTCCGGCACATCTTGAATGTGTAGGTGAATATCATGAAGATAAATGATGGCCAATCAAAACAATGTTTATTGAATCAAACTACCGCGGCGTGACATCTCTCACTCTAAGTGTCAAATCGTAACTGCGATGAGATGTTTGTGTCATTCGGAAAATTACAATGCGCCTGGAACGAGAGGGCCTTATTTCCTGATCTTACACGACTAATTGTCCATGTAGTCGGCAATAGCCTCTCATTCTTCATCTGAGATGGTTTTTTTTTTGAATTCTTGAGTAGAAACTATTCTCTCTTGTTTCTTGTTTCACTAACAATTGAGGGGTATCTATACTAGATTCTGTAATATCACATTTCCCATGTTTTGAACGTGCTTTTTCGTTCAGTCATGTCTGAGATGACATCAGTGGGGAAACGTGAATGAAGATGAGCACTTTGATCCTGTCCGGCAAATCTGACATTTCTTTAATGAGTTCATTCCGATCCCTAACACTGCAGAAAGACGACCTGGTTGATAAGTGACTGGATTACGTAGATGATGCACCGCCGTTAAATCTAGTTGATTCACAAATGTCGTTTCTGTAACGGCTACGCTTGAGACTGCTTTCTTTGGCTTTTTTGATCACTCCGCGCAATCTGAAGTCATTTCATCCATACGTACAATGTGACTCGATGGGAATGACCAGAGTCAGAATTACTCAAGTACACACGCCATTCTCATATGTTCGTTCATCCCGCTCTATATAATTGCGAGGGCATGGCTTTGACTTTTGATCATATCCAGCACAATATGCTTCTTCTCAAAAGCTGGTTCCTTTTTATCTCAGTTGCAACTGCAACTCTTGCCCCAAGCGCTATGCGAACTCGATCCTCACCAGCCAATCGAGGCCGTGGACATAACAGGGTCACACATGCGACGAGCATTAATACCGACCACGGGGCTCAAACCACTCGAACTCGAACTGCCTCCACCGAGTGTACTTTCGATAAATGTACCAAATATCGTTCTCGTAATTCGTCGCCGCCTTCGCCTCGTAGACAGGACGGACAGCCATCTTCTTCCAAGTTGCGCAGACCGTCGCCTCTGCCATTTTGGATCGGCAGATTCAATTCGCCATCTGGCATTTGATTGCAACATGGTCCATTTTATAATCACCTACTGGTAATACACATAACATGGTTGGAAAACTCTCAGGAGTCTTTACACCTTTGTGCCTTGTAAACTTATATTTGAGTTTAGCTAGTTCACAGAGATAATATGCGCGGTTGCGAATTTTTGGGTGCAAAAAAATGGAATTACTTTTGATAATCGATAATCTTCCAATTCGGGTCGTAATTTACCTTGACTAGATGGATTCAGGTCAAATATTGCGGTTTTCATTCTTCCAGATATGCATGTTGTGACCAAGGTCTCACAATAGTGGCTCAGTCCGGTGGCCACAAATATGCGGCGGATTGACCAGCACCATGCAATCGCGATCGGAGGTTGAAAAGTCCTCAATCTGTCAACACGATATTGGGTCAGGTAGATTATGCTTCGAATCATTCGGTTGGATAGAAACTCATGACGGATCATGTCAATTATACGTTGAGTTCCGAGTGAAAACGCAAAACTCGAGCAACTCGATGCTCATGAAGAATCACTAGGACATGTCTTCCGTCCTCGGCTCATATGAATTACTACGGTTTCGTCAGAATTGAACTCGGGTCACCAGGGCCAGCCCTTCGATTAAAATACCTTAATTCTCCTGAGTGTCTCGCAGTCAGATCCTTATCCGAAATAACAGCACCGCGCAATGAGTATCGAGGTCACGCTTCATGCATATTAGCCCGAGCCACGTCCCGAGGTCATCATCTCTGAGACGAATCGTTTTGTTATAAATGTGTGCTGTAGATCCGAAGCTCAATTTCACTCTATAATGAAATTCGAGAGCTTGATATTAGTATTGCTCTACCTATCTCTAGGGACAAATTGTTCCATTTCTTCACTCGCGCAGGATGAATCAACCACGACTAATTGGCCAGAAGTCACTTCCTGTAAGATTGATATCGAGTGCCATCTTGTCGATAACAAATGGGAATCATTGCCCACCATGCAAGTAACTCGATATGGTAAAATCTTCTATGTCACGGGAGTGGCAGTTAGGGGCTGAGGGGTTTCGGCCTTGCGCGTCTTGTGATTAGTCAAATGTTTCAAGTAAATTATGACAAATGTGCCTTTTTCTTCAAATTTTACAACGTAGAAAAGGATGTGTGGGTCTGCCTGAGTGATTTGAACATCATGTGGATCTGCGTGTCGCGTGTATAGCGGATCCCTTTAAAAATCGACACGCCTTTCAGTGTTCTGGGAGTGTTTGTCCAGGGATCTAATTGGAAATACCTATACTACTGATGCGCAAAAAATTGTGGGCGATATTGCGTCATTGACTCAACTCTTCATCTCGGAACATCATGGACAACCGGATTCCTCGCGTCTCATAGCGCTTCCACACTGATTCCAACACCGCTAGTGAACGCCTGTTTGTGCAATGGAGTAGGGTGTAAATCAAGTTTCACGTCAGAAGGGGAAAAACACATATCACCCATTTGGCTGCAAAATTTGGCACGGAGGATTTTCCGGAACATTGATCCGATTTTTTTTAGTGATTCTGGTTGGAGAAAATGGTCACGCGAGACGCAAGCCAGGTCAAGACCCTTCTACTTCATTACTCTATATGTGAGACGCGCTCTGAGATGCATCCGTATCACCTGCGAGTTTGAGCCTTTTCGCATATAATTAATTGTTGTGTTTCACTCCTCAGGTCGGTTGTCATCGTTTCTCTCCGTCTGCCATCAAGCGATGAAACCGCCAAGCGTAAGATTACTTCATTACTTATATACGAGATAACGGATATCCCTCTGCGATCGGTCTTCTTGACCTATGCTCTACACAACCACTGATAATTCCTTGCAAATGATCCTCGTGTTGACTGCTCTTTCCTCGACGACTATGGGGAGATTGGCTGCTTCGTATCCACCCCGAACCTCCGAATTCACAACGGACTATGTGGTATCGAGCAAGATAAATTTCGTTCATCTATTCGGCTATTATTACATTTTATAGCGATTTGCGAAAGAGTAGTTCTCGCATAGAAATTGAAAGCTGATATTTCGAATTTATTTCTGAGAGTCCCTTTCACCGCATCAATGTCAGACCCTCCATATTCCAGAGGACATCGCCTTTCTCGACTCAACAATGCCGTAGTGGGGATGAGCGTAGATTGCGTGACCCAAATGTAGGTCGAGGGATCTCAAGTAGTGAGCTGATATGATTGCAACCAACCCAGAGTGGGGTGGGCGCTTCAAGAAATATGTCGACTTCTATCCCGTAGCGATATGGGGACCCTTAGAACCGAATGTCGATTTGATGAGCACTTGCCGTCTTCCTTGATCGTTTCGCCGCTTTCCCAATGAGTTTTCTTCGTCTCAGGCAATCCCAAGCAAGGAGAAGAGAACCATAACCTGACGGACCTAGAAGCTCAATTGCTTTTCCTCGAAAGGACAGCCACACTTTCGACGTGGTGTGTTTGCGGGAAAAAATCGAACCCCTTGATACTCGCAACCCCGTAATCCTTGCCCTTTTCAGTGTTCGTCAAGAACCAGTCGATATCGCGCGCTTGCGAATGGACATTGCACGAAATGTAAACGATCCTAGCTGGATAATATGTCAGCAATTGATTGAGGAACACTTGGTCGCACCCTTTGCGTGGAGGATCCAAGATTACCAGGGTCTGGTCGCAAGGAGAATCAATACTTTGAAAAATTGCCTCGGCTTTTCCAACTATGAATTTTGCATTCTTGATATTGTTTGCTTCTGCGTTCCGCTCCGCAAACTTTATTGAGTCGGCAGAAATCTCCACGCCAATGACACTCTTTACGCCAGCGGCGCACAGAATACTAAAGAGACCCAGGCCGCAGTAGGCATCCACCAAGTAATTTTCACGGTCTTTGGAGAGATTCAAGTTGGAACGCACATACTCGAGAATTATGGGCAAGATTGCGTTATTATTTTGGAAAAACTCACCGGCAGTGAACTCAAACCAGTGGCCATCCACAAACTCCCGCACAATCTCGCGAGGATCGGTAGTATAAGTTGTGACAATGGCTGTGCCATTGACCACGGACTTGACCTTTTCATTCGGCCCGTCCCCGGCTGCGGGGCTACTGGCATTGCGCGTGTCTTCTCGCAACAAGATGGTCGCGGCCTTCTTATACTTTGTGAACTCCTTATCGAACTTTGCTCTCTCGACTTTCATTCCGTGATTGATAATTTCTGTTCCAATGGCACACTCCTCGATATCGATAATCAGTTCGGTGCCGCCAGCCATCGGCCGCCAGGTTCCACGGCCTTTTGACGCAAAGCCAACACTGGGCCTCGTTTCCAAGCCCGTGTGGCGACGAGAATTCGGGACATTGAAATGTGGTGTGAGCTTTGTACGATAATGATATTGCAGGGGTGACGGCTGTGTCTCTGAAACCTTGGGCAAGATACTCGAGATGTTGGGGGCGAAGTGCTTGAACGCATTTTCAATGGTTTGGCGTTTGAACACGAGTTGCTGAGCATGTTCAACGTTTTGATACTGACAACCGGAGCATTTTCCAAAGTATTTGCAGTTGATAAGTGAATCGTCGCGATATTCTCCGCATGATTGGACCACCAACAAGTCCAGCTCCACGTACGAAGGGTGAGTTTTAAATACGCGGATAGTGCATACATCACCTGGAAGCCCAAAGGGAACAACACACGCTTGGAATTTTCCGTCTTTGAATTCGGGATCAGGATGAAGTACCAATGCTAAGCCATCACCATTTGAGGTGAGTCTCAAGATCTTCACATCAGAGACCAGACGGTGATAAATCTCTTCTACCGTGGGATCATTGAGCACGCGATCAATATCGTTCGCAGTTTGATCCCTTTCAAGACCATGTTCCTTGAGTAATTCGGCGATCTCATACTGCAACACACCTTGAGGTGAAGTCTTATCAGCTACTTTATTCTTGTAGCGCCTCTTCGTGACTTTTGGTTTCTTCACCGGCTTGGGTTTCTCTATGGGAGGTTCAGTGATCTTTGCTCCGGCATTTTCCGCTTCTCTCTCGGGAGATAGCTCTCTCTTGCGCAACTCTGCTGCTACTGGAGACATTTGAAACTGTTTATTTGTAAAATCGAATGAGATGAGATGGGATTGGCGAATGAAAAGTTGACTGATTGTAAGCTTGCGGCAAGGATGTTTTAGTCTGTCCAGCTTGAGTGATGTTGTATTCACTTTGAAGGGTCGACTAGTTCCCGCAAGATGTTATCTGGAAACATCGCTGGTCCTATTGTATTCTCCGAATTGAGCAACGAGTGCAAGAGCTCACGAGAAGAGCCAGTGAGAAAGCTTTAACAGTAATGTTCTTCTTAATGTTGGGGTCCTTCGAGATTTTTGTGAATCTTTGATGCAAATTGATTACAAAAAGCGTATTGATTACATTTATTTGATGTTCACCGAGTGACTAGCATATGAAGATCATTAACTCCGCTGGGATTGATCTCTTCAACCTCTCATACTTCAGCCTGATACATAGAACCTTCCACGTAATATGACATCCACTTCAAATAGATCTGGCCACGAGAACTAAAAACGAAGCCATGTCGGAGTTATCATTCGCACAACCGCCACATTGAATTCTCTTATCACAAAGTGATACTTGAAAGTGAAGAATTTATTGAAAGTAGCGGAATTTGAAACGTCCAATGTTTCACGTTTTCTTATCGATATTATGATTTTACAGATCAGCATTCTAAGGTTAGTCTAGTCCAAGGTATCTGGATGCCCATACGAAACCCCATATAGCGGTGATGGGAATACCAGCATATACAATGAGACGGCCAACAATCTCCACGTCGTAACGCGCAGGTCTAACTTTCGGCGTGGGCGGAATCTCTTTCTGAGATGCCAGAGCGGGGTCGCGATTCCGCTGATACTCCAATTCGTAGAAATCGCTTTCCAGTTCAGGTCCCATTTCGTCCTGGACTTCGGCAAAGACATCCATATCGTTTTCTTCAAGGTTGATGTTTGAAATCAGGGTGCTTCTGATCTGTCGCGTGGTGGTGTTTGAGTATGCGGTTGCGATGAAGTTGCGTCGAGGCAAGTTCACGCGCACCAACTTATATATTGGAGGCAAAATACTGAAAACGACGGGTTTCAGAATTGCTTTCCAAATGACCACGAGGGCCATACCGAGGAGCACACGAAGAACCGAATTAATCCAGCCTAGGCGTTCGAGGTCGTAAACTATCAAGTACGGGTCTAGTAAAGGGTTGAGACGCGCCAAGTATTGTGAGCTGGACGCGGCCAAAAAGGCCCATTCGACTCCGATGAGCACACCAACAAACGCAACCGAGTCATCGAAGCAGGGGCAATCATCCACTGGGTCGGCATGAATGTGCACGAGAGAGGCATATGCTACGGTGATCAATAATCCCGAGATCCAGGGATGGCCGTTGCTCAAGAGCAAGGTGTCAATTCCATCAGCCCATGCATAACGCACAAGGAAGCACGCGACTCCAACAATCAGGCCCGAGACGAGATCCACAAAGCCATGCATCCCACAGTATAGTCTACCCAAAATCAACGACAAATAATAGACACAGAGCCCGGCGGCGAGCAACGCATACAGCGCCCAAGAAAGGGATTGTCTAAATGTTGCTAGTCTCCACCACAAAGTCAATATGACACCAGTCGCATTAGCGCTATGACTCAGGGGGAAGCCGTATTCTAAGGCTGTGTATGACAGTATAGTGATCCGATGGACGGGAGGAGACCGGGGCCGAGGTAAGCAAAGCCAATCTTTGATGCTTCCTGACACGTAAATTCCAAAGCCAATGACAAAGACCAAATCACGGACGAGCGCGAGACCGCCGAACCAGATTGGAAGTGGGAGCATGATCACATAAAAAGTGTGCGACGCCAAACAAGCGGTCCATGCAAAGTAAGTGTCCAAAGCGGGCAGGCGCCATTTCGTCTGCAATGCCTCTATCCAGGGGGTTTCTGCGCGAACGACAGGCCATAGCCACGAGCGGACAGTATACCTGAGCCAAGACATACGATGCTTATAGTGATCGCCAGGCAAATTGCCG
Organism: [Candida] argentea; assembly: GCA_030581555.1. NCBI lineage: Eukaryota > Fungi > Ascomycota > Pichiomycetes > Serinales > Debaryomycetaceae > [Candida] argentea. Next base: position 157,853 of record JAKTTQ010000224.1, read on the forward strand.
GCATCACCATAGTGCGAAGACTCCATGGAGTCGGACGACGAGTCCGAGGACGGCATTTCCTTCAGCGGAAAACTTTCCTTTGATGACGATGCAAACGAATCTTGATTTATCAAATCTATCTGTCCTGCTGTCATCTTCTCGGACTTATGTAGGCGATGAGTGATGGAGGCATCATCTTGATCACACCCGCTGGTGGAAGCCAAGTCCATTACCACCGTATAACCGAGGAAAGCGAGGGCTGGGGGAAAAAACTGAAGGGGCACGTATCAGGTGATTGACTACAGTTTCACGCTAATTCAACGTATATCGGCTCGAGCTTAACGGTCTACGAAGGTGTACTCGGCATGAATCATCTTTAGGTATATATTGATTAAGGTAACAGTCTATCTCAAAGTCTTGGCGTGGTCTTTTTCCCCGAAAACTTTGTGAATGTCGTTGATGTTGAGGCCGGAGTTCAGTGTAGACTCATAATAAGACACATTTGCGTCTTTTCTTACGTTCATTATTGACGAAGGCAAATTCTTCGTCATTATACTTTCCAAACTGACCATAAGGATTTTGCGTTGATGTATCTTCGGTCAATGGTTTTTCAAGCAAAGATGAGTCCAAGCTTTTGTTCTTGAAATGGCCATGGCCAGCACTTATACCCGGGTTACTCTGTCCTGAACCGGCTGAGCCCGTCGAGGAACGAAACGCACGCGAGACGCGGTTTACGCGGCTACGTTCGGTATTGCGCAGATGGAGATGCAATCTGAACAACTTGTCTACCGCGAAATCGAACACCGTATTAATGTTTGTCATGGTCTTGGCCAGGCACGAAAAGTAGGCCAAGGCGTGCATCTCAGCAGCAAGAATCTCGGGATCTCCGGGAGAAATTCGCGAGGGCAAATCCAGCTTTGTGCCTACTAAAACAAGCGGCACGCCGGGACAGAAATGGCCGACCTCGGTGAACCACGTGTCGCGGACATTCTGCAAACTAACGGGATTATCGAGAGCGAAACACACGAGGAAGAGGTCGGCTCCAGGGTATGAGAGTGGTCGTAAACGGTCGTACTCTTCTTGACCCGCAGTATCCCACAATGCAAGCTCGACAGAAGCGGAAGGGTCAATAGGAACACCCAAGGTCGCCACGTAGTTTTCGAAAATGGTGGGGACATATACTGAGGGGAACTCACGTTTGACGTAGGTGGTTAGAAGACAAGTTTTCCCGCAGCCACCATCACCAACGACGACAATTTTTAACGCCACGGACTTTTTCGAGGGTTGGGCGCTGGTGAGAATGGGGTAATGAGGAATATCGGACGATTGCTTGGGCACAGGCGCGTTCAATTGAAGTGACCTGCGTTGTTGTTTGAGAGCTTGATATGGATTTGGAGATGAGGGGTAGGAACCGGCATGGTTACTGGTCGGGAGAGATTTGGGGGATGATTGGGTGAAAGTTGGGGGTGAATGGGTGAAAGTTGGGGGTGAATGGGTGAAAGTCGGGGATGATTGGGTAAAGGCAGGAGAAGATTGTGTAAAGGCAAGAGAGCGTTGAGATCGCGGCTGATCATAGGAAGATCGAGAAGTAGGTTTACCATTCGATCGTGGCCGATCGTAGGAAGATTGAGATGCAGGTTGATCTTGAGATGGGGGTTGACCATAAGAACTTTGTTGCTCGTAGGAAGATTTTGATGTGGGTTGACCATAAGTGGAAGCAGATCCTTGTCGTTCAAAAGAGTCTGCAGATCCCTTTTGTTCGAAGGAGTGAGCATAGGGGTCAGAATTCGAATATCGAGGCATTTCAATGGGTATCGGATGATGGATAATTTCTCTCACTCAGGTACAAGGTGAAAGGCGGAGGAGCTCACTCCCACACACACGCCGGATCAATAGTAGAAGCAAACAATAGCGTTCAAACCTATTTTTAGATTATTCAAGACGATCAACTTGACAATAAGTTGACGTAATATTCTCCTAGAACCCCTATTCCGGTAAATCTCCCTAATGGGGTGAAAGAGGCTTGAAATTGTGATGTGACACACAAGATTCGAGCCAGTGATCTTGCAGCGAGTCAGACAGAATGTAGCAACCGATTACGCCACTTTAATGATATTCTGCTGCTCGGCGCTTGAAACCTTCGCGGATCGGACCCTGCGACCCCGCCATCGGGAAGTCTTCAGATCTCGGGGAGGGGGCTCGGACCTTGCGAGCCCCTCCGATTCACACCGCACGTGGCGTTCCCAATTTTTTTCTCTCTACTTGTTGACTCCACACCCACAATTTTTCACTTTCATTGCTCTTCTACGTAAAAGTCGCTCCTTCTTGTCCATGTATTCCGGTCTACTCGTTGCGTTGCAGGCAATGGATGTTGCAGGTCATAGTATTAATATGGCCAAACGTGATTGCTCATCACGATTCATAAAATTGGCTTCTGGCATTCTCGTCTCGTCTCCCAACTCATCTAATCTCTATTATAATACCAGTATCATTTCTCAAAAGGCAAGATTGCGTCCTAATAATTCATCCCAAAAATCTTCAAACTCGAAATATCTGTCGCGGGCTTCACCCGTCATTTCCCAGAAGAGATTGTACGCCACCAAATCGTTATATCCCTCGTCAGATGCGTTCCCTTCTCAAGACTCATCGACGTCACGGCTAAATTCAACTGCATCTCCACAAGTCACCTCGACCTCGACTTCTATTTCGGAGGCTGACCCGCCGCCTATAGGCTCTGCACCGGCCCCTACTGATATGGTCTCTCTGAATGTTCCGTCTACGAGGCTCGCCCGCATCTTCCATTATGGCTCGCTCGCCGCTGGCATTGGTCTCGGCGCCGCCAAGCATGGCTTGAACGCATACGCCCGCGGAGACAAAAACGTCTCCCTCAAGTCTCTGCTCTTGAGTCCCGAGAACATCGAGCGTATGGCTCGCAAATTTTCAAAAATGCGCGGTGCTGCCCTCAAGATCGGCCAGATGATGTCGTTCCAAGACTCTAGTATCTTGCCGGCCGAGATCCAACAGGTTTTGCTCAAGGTACAAAACTCCGCCAACTATATGCCTCCGGCACAGCTCGAACGTGTTCTTGG